>WOXC01004652.1:0-88150 GCA_011680675.1 Gymnobelideus leadbeateri
ATTTTATGACAAAAATATGGTACTGATACCTAAACCTGGAAGAGTCAAAACAGAGAAAGAAAATAGTAGGCCAATTTTCCTGATGAATATCAATAGAAAAATAAATAAAATAAAACATTTTCAAAGAGAGTACAGCAATTCATTACTGGGATAATGCTCTATGATGGGGTAGTATTTATACCAGCAATGCAAGACAGGATCAATACTAGAAAAATTACCAGCACAATTTACCATATCAGTCATAGTAAAATAAATCATATGATTATCTCAATGGATGTAGAGAAAACTTTTGACACAATACAGCAGCCATTCCTATTAAAAACCCTAGAGAGAATAGGATAGATGAAGTTTTCCTTAAAGTGATAAGCACTATCTATCTAACACCATCAACAAGCATTATCATTAATGGGGGACAAAACACAAGCATTTCCAAAAGATCAGGAGTGAAAAAACTATGCTCATTACTACCATTTTATTCAATATTGTACTAGAAATATTAGCTTTAGAAATAAGTAGAAAATAAATTGAAGTAATTAGATAATGCAATAAGGAAACACAACTATCACTCTGAGCAGAAGATATGATTATATGTTTAGAGAATCCTAGAAAATAAACTAAAAAAAATTACTTGAAACTATTAACAACTTTAGTAAACTTGTAGGATATTAAATAAAACCAACAAAGACCAGCAACAAGAGATAGAAATTAAAAAAATCTTATGAAGTAATTATAGATAATACAAAATGTGTTAGTCTACCTGTCAAGACTAACCAAGGAACTATATGAACACAATTACAAAACACTTTTCTCACAAATAAAATCAGATGTAAACTATTGAAAATATATCAGTTGCTCATCAGAAGATTGAACTAATATAATTCAAATCACAATTCTATCTAAATTAACTTACTTATTTAGTGCCATACTAATCAAATTACCAAAATATTTTATAGAGTTAGACAAAATAATTTAAAATTTTATCTGAAAGAACAAATGTTCAAGAATATCATGGGATCTTCTGAGATAAGTGCAGGTCAGCTGACATGTAGAGCATGGAGAAGTAACACAAGATGAGACTGGAAAGACTACAATATAGAGTGTTATGATTTCCAGATGAAATATTTTGAACTCCACTCAGTTGAGAAAAGAAAGTCAGTGGGGTGTGTTGAATAAAGTGGTCTGACCAGATTTATGCAGAAGTGACATATATACAGGGAACAAGGTCCATGCATACAAGTGATGCATAAGCATGAGGACAAGAAGAAGAGCAAAATTTCTCTGTTACAGTTATTTGTTTACATATTGATGTCAATTCCATCCTTCTGTGAATCTGTGAAACCCAAATATCCCTTGCTGTCAAAGAAAGGGACGAGATACATGGTGAAAAGAAGAATGTATATGATTTGTTCCTAAATCAAAAAGTCATTAATATACTGCATTTTAAATATAGTAGCCATTTAAAAAAATAAGGCAATGTTCTATTGAATTGGCAAGATCCTTTGAATATCCCAATCAACCATTAACCATTCAGCAGAAATTCTGGATGATTAAATTAGAAAATAAAGTGTTTGCCTGAGTTACCAGATGATTATCTCAGTTCAGTGTTACATCAGGTTAGTAGAATTATTGTTAAAGATATTCCAGAAATACAAGGAATATTCAGAAATACCTTTTATAATAAGAGAAATGGTTTATAACTATATACACACGTTTCAATATACAGATATACACATGCAGCACATGCAGCAAGTGAATGAAAAGTTTCATATAAATTATATTTGAATGTCATTTAATTCTCAGAATTAAGAATATGTGTGGGGGGAATAGATAGGTGGTACAGAGGACAGAACATTGGCCTCAGAGTGAGAACGACCTGCTTTCAAACTTGGGCTCAGATATTTACTAGCTTTGTGTCTCTGGGCAAGTCACTCAACCCTGACTGTCTCCAAAAAATGATTTAAAAATTATGATTGAAAAATAACTATCACAAATTTTTAAATTAAGATGAAAGAGGACAGATTCATCACTTTTTTCTTTATATATTTCCATGCTTAGCACAGTGATTTATTCATCGAAGGTAGTTAACAAAAACATAGGGGAGTTAGGCAGAACAGTGGATAGAACATCGTGACTGGAGTAAGGAAGATGTGGGTTAAAGTATGTCCTCGGATACTTACTATTTGTGTGACGCTGGACAAGTTACTTCACCTTGTTTGCCTCAATTTCCTCATCTATAAAATGGCCTGGAGAAGGAAATGTAAAACCACTCCATATCATTCCAGAAACAATTGAGCAACAACAAGAAAGAAATGCCTTTAGAGTGAGTGAATTTTTCAAATTGAAGTTTTGGTCAAATTTAGAAGAATAACCTATTGTGTTCACAATGGTGACATTTTATATAAACAGTATGTGAGTAAAATGCAATGCTATATAGCATTCAAATATCTTACATTTCATTAAATTGTTATATAAACATGGTCATTCAAAATTTTGTTTTTGTTTGTTTTAAACTAAATCTTAGTTCATATTTTCTACTACATTCCATTTGTATATGCATAATAAATTCTACTCACGAGAGGCTGGAATAAGCAAACATTTTCACATAAAATTGTTAGTTTTAGGTCAACAAACAGGTACTCCTCTCTCTTGTTGGACTAACATACCCCTCTTTTTTATTTAGTATTTGTCCCCATCCTCTTTTATCACTATTCAGGAACTTGGAGATAAAATCAGTATATTGAGCAGATGGAGTCAGCCAGAGCCCCAATTTAAGTTCAGATTGCTACCTTTAAACGGAAAGAAAAAAAATAATAACAACCTAAAACTTTACCCAGATAACCAAAACAAATTAAAACTAATGGCCAATATATATAACTGTTGTTTTCAGCAGACACCTGAATGTTTCCCTACTGCCAATAAAACCTTGCTCACCCTGAGAGTCATTTAATGATGATAAGGTTGGGTTGTCAGGACTGACTTGTAATTTTCCTACAGTCTTTCGTTATTCAGTTCCACTTAGACTGACCTCCTGCTAAAGATAAATGCCTATCTCAGTTGAGCAGTTCAAGAAAAAAAAAAAGTGGATGTATGTTTTATCTTTTCACCTTGACTTATGTGATTTGGAACAGTTAATCAAACACTGAGAAAGTAATGGATTTCCAATTTTATTCATGCCTTCAATTCTTTTTTCCATTTTCCTGAGTATAATCCTAGTAACTGCACCATTTGTAAACTCAAGTATAGCATTACAATTCAGGTATTTGACATGTAGAACTGCCTATCTTAATTTTCTGGTTCTAGCTTTATAGGTGCATTCTGATTTTAACTTTCTTTAGAATTTCATTTGATTTTTCTTTTATGTGGGTCATTTATCAAATCCAAACTATTTTTCTGCAGAAAGGGGGTCTTACACAGTTTAAAAGTTGAGATATAATGAGGGAAAATAAATGCATTTGAAAGGCGTCTGTAAATAGTTAATTTGGTTATATTAAAGTATAATGGAAAGTTCTAGCAATGATTATGCAAAATATATGAAAAGGAGTAAATGGGGGACAAATTACTGTTCAAGATTGACTATGCATTTGATTGAATTCACTGTATAATTGCTCAACTCTCCCCATCATTTTCTTTGGCAGAGAAATATCATGGAATAAAGGTAGACTCAAAAGTTAAACATAACTGAAAAAATGACTGAAAAACAACATATTAATTGACTGGCTTTGTGTGTGTTTACGTATGTGTGTATAACATAAAGATTGGTATTTAAAATGACTTTTAAAGGATAATACTTTCAGAACCATGGTTTCTACCAACTTAAAGGAATATAAAAATTATTACATTATTGTATAATATACATATAATTTGTCTCAATGACTTGGAGACTTCTAGGTAACATAATAATTACTCTGCTATTTCAAGAAAAAGATACTTTATAAGAAATATTATAAATGTTATCAAGTACTATATTCCCATCTTTTCTTTATAATTGTTAGCAAAAATTATACAAACAAATACCCATTACTGTTGTTATTACTGCTATAATTAGAGAGGTTATGCTGTCCTGATGTCCTTCCTAACTACTAAACCAGAAGCCTAGTAATTTCCTGTACTTTAAAAGATATTAAAAATAACATCACCTTTAGTTTTATTGATGTGAACATTACATACAAAAACATGTTTCTATATCTTTTTTCCCAGTTGGGCAGATACATTTTCCTGATCATGCAGGAAAGGGACAGGAAAAGGCTAGGGAGGATGGTGTGTGGGGGTGGTGGAGGGCGGTTGGTCTGGCTCATAAACAACTTTTTCAGGACAACTTTGTTGAAAGTTGAGTTGGTTCTGTGGGCCAGGAACTGGTAGAGCTTCACCAGCAGCTGAAGGTAGATGTTCTCACTCTTGGGCTCCTTGTGCCAGACTTTCTTGTCCTTGTTGTGGTGGATGTAGACTCCCATGCTGGTGCCCTACCAAATATTGGCCCACCCAGGGGAACAACAACAACAACAACAACAAAACAAAAACAACTTATGTAAATCTTTCCATGTTTCTCTGAGAGAAGTCCTGCTTATTTCTTGTAGCACAATATAATTCCATCACAATCAGACACCATAATTTTTTCAGTCATTTCCCAGTGGTTTATTCCATTCCATATCTCCCTTTCCCTTTCTCCCAGTACATTCCTTTATTACCCCTTAATTTTATTTATTTACTCCTTTAGATATCATCTCTTCATATTCCATTCAAAACTCTGCCCTGTGTCTATACTCCCTCCATCTACCCTTGTAATTAGAAAATTCCTATAACTTACAAGTACCATCTACTTATGCAGGAAGGCAAACAGTTCACCCCTATTGAATGCCCTATGATTTCCTCTTCCTGTCTCCCTATTTTAGGTCCTCAATTTGTAAGTCAAATTGTCTAATCATATGTAGACTTTTCATAAAGAATGCTTAAAGTCATTGAAGCAAACCACTTGCTCCCTTTCTATCTCTTTTGTGTTTTGTTTGGTTTCATTCCTTCTTTCTCATTATTCACTCCATTGATTATAACTCTTCTTTACAAATTGACTAATGTTTAATGTGAAGGTATTTGTAAAACTATATGGGACTGCATGTCTCCATGAGGGGGGAAAGAGAAGAGGGGAGGAGAGGGACAGGGAGAAAATTTGGAACTCAAGGGATTGTGGAACTGAATATTGTAAACCAAAAGTAATGTTTTTGTAAATGAGAGTGCAAACAACAACAACAACAACAACAACTGCTTAAAGTCTTCCTCCTCACTGAATGTCTACTCCTTCCCTTCCTGGGTAGATGACTCCTGACAGCAATCTCAGCTCACTTGCCCTGGAGAATATTACACTCTTAGCCCTGCAGTCCCTCATTGCAGAGGCTTCCAAATTCTGCATTAATATGACCTTCAGGTCCTGAATTGTTTCTTTTTGATTACTTGATATGCCCTCTCCCTGGTATCCAAGATAGCAAGGTAGAGGCAGGAACTTGGCATGAGCTCCCACTCCAAATGCTTCCAATACCTGTAAAATATGACTGTAAACAAATTTGAGAGCTATATAATCCATAAAATGACAGAGAGAAACAAATCTCCCACTGAAGGCAGCCTGGCAGGCTGACAGGAAGGTTCTATTGTACAGATCTTGGAGCAAAGAAGAGTCCTACATGAACTGTGCTGGCCCAGACATGGGGCAGCCCTGACCAGCAGCAGACTGGCCAGAGAAGACTTCAGGAGAGTGAATCGCCAGCAGCTGTAGCAGTTTCCAGACCTCTCAACCCATAAATGCCAAAGAGAAAGTAAAAGGTCAGAGGGGAAATCTGTTGGAACCCAGTGACAGAAGTGCATGTTCAAGCCTATGCCTCTGGAGCAAAGGGTGGAGGAGGCATGGAGGTCCCAGCAGCTGCCAGGTGGCTGCCTCCAGAGCTCCTGGCCTGCAGATCATAAGGGGAACAAGCTAACATTCAAAGCATAATCACTCTTGCTTTGACATGCTTGGATCTGGATTATGGTCATGGGTGGTGGTACTGGGGTGTATAGCCAGTGTGCCAGAGCTTGTGGTGTCTATAGAGAGGGCACCCTCATCATAGCTCTGAAAACATTTGTGAAAACCCCAGTCTTTTGGGACATAGCTCTCTCTACTATGGAAGCAGAGTTCTACCATGGCAAAAGACAAGTAATTGGCTGGCAAGATGAGCAAACAGAGGAAGAATAATAAGATCATTGAATACTGTTTTGGGGACAAAAAGGATCAAAACATGAAACCAGAAGAAGTCAACGAAGTTAAAACTCCTGCATCAAAAGCTTCCAAGGAAAATATGAACTGGTTACAGGTCATGGAGGAGCTCAAGAAGGATTTTGAAAGTCAAGTAAGAGGAATGAAGGAAAAATTGGGAAGAGAAATGAGAAGGGCATAAGAAAATATGAAAAGTCAGTCAATAGCCTGTAAAGTATACCCCCCAAAATACTGAAGAAAACAACATCTTAAAAATAGACTAACTCGAATGGCAAAAGAGGCCCAAAAAGCAAATGTGGAGAACAATGCCTTGTGAAAAGAAATTTCAAAATCTCTTTGAGGAGAATAATTACTTCAAAATTAGATTATAGCAAATGGAAGCTAATGACTTTATGAGAAATCAAGATACTATAAAACAAATTCAAGCAAATAAAAAAAATAGAAGGCAATGTGAAATATCTCACTAGAAAAGCCACTGACCTGGAAAATAAATCCAGGAAAAATAATTTTTAAAATGTTGGACTACCTGAAAGCAACAATCAAAGAAAGAGCCTAGAATTCATCGTTCATGAAATTCTCAAGGAAAATTGCCCTGATGTTCTAAAACCAGAGGGCAAAGTAGAAATAGAAAGAATTCACCAATTGCCTCTTGAAAAAGATCCCCAAAATAAAACTCTCAGGAATATCATAGACAAATTGTAGAGTTCCCAGTTTAAGAATATATTACAAGCAATCAGGAAGAAACAATTTGAGTATTGTGGAAGCACAATCAGGATAACACAAGATCTAGAAGCTTCTACTCTAAGGGATTGAAAGGCTTGGGATATGATATTCCAGAAGTCAAAGGAGCTAGGAATAAAACCAAGAATGACATAGTCAGCAAAACCGAGTATAATGTTTCAGGGGAAAATATAGTCATTCAATGAAATAGAGGACTTTCAAGCATTCTTGGGGGAAAAAACAGAGCTGAACAAAAAATTTGACTTTCAAATACAAGAAGCAAGAGAAGCATGAGAAGATAAATAGGAAAAAGAAATCATAAGGAACTTATTAAAGTTGAACTACTTACATTTCTATATGTAAAAATGATAATTGTGACTTACGAGACTTTTCTCACTATAAGGATAGTTGAAGGGAATAGATATGTCTATGTCTATATCTATGTCTATGTCTATGTTTATGTCTATATAAGAGGTTGTATGTGTGTATAAATACATATGTGTATATATGTGTGTATATATATACATAGAGGGCACAGAATCCATTGAATAGGAAGGGATTATATCTAAAAAATGAAATTAAGAGGTGAGAGGAGAATACAATGACAGAAGGGGAAAGGGAGAAATACAATAGGGTAAATTATCTCATATAAAAGAAGCAGGAGAAAACAATTTACAATGGAGGGCAAGAGCAGAAATATGAAAGGGAATGGGAAAACCTTTGAATTTTGCTCAATGAGGGAATGGCATACACAATCATTTGGGTAACTTACTCTATAGAAAAGAAGGGAAGGAGGGGATAAAAGGGGGAATGATAGAAGGGAGGGAAGATTGGGGGAGAGGATTGTTAGAAGCACACATTTTGAAAAGGGTCATGGTCAAAGTAGAAAATAGAATAATTGGGAACTGGGATAGGTTGGAGGGAAATATAGCTGGTTTTTCACAATATAACTACTATGGAAACATTTTGCCTAACTACACAGTACAACCTATATTGAATTTCTTATCTTTTCATTGGGGGTGGGTGAGGAGGGAAGAAGGGAAAGAATCTGGAAATCCAAGTTTTAAAACCAAATGTTAAAATTATTTTTACATGCAACTGGGAAATTAGATATATAGACACTGAGGTATAGAAATCCATCTTGCCTACTAAAAAGTTAGAGGGAAGATGGGGGACAATATAAGAAGAAACCAGATTGGGGGAACAAGTATTCAGTATGCTTTCTATCTTGGGGTGTGGGGTAAGGGAAAGACAGTGAGAAAATTTGTAACTAAAAATGTTGTGGAAATTAATGTTGAAAACTGAAAATAAATTTAAAAAAAGAAATACCCTTTCCCCAGCTCAGCAATCAGGTCATGATATTCCTGGGAGACCGCATTCCAGTATCTTCCCTAGCAGATAATCAGCATATTCCCTGAACTTCTATTTTCAAATCTGATTCTATAATATCAGGAGAGATTTTCTTGATAAAGCTCAAAATTATCTTGATTTTCCTCTTGCCTCCCCATCATGGCCCCACATATTCCAGTATTTCCCAAACTCTTTCTCTTGAAACCCTTTTCTAGGTCAATATTTTTTCCCAATGAGACACTTCACATCGTCTCCCTTTCCCTCATTCCACTGGTTTTCTTTTATTTTTAATTCCCAGGAAGTCATAAGCCTTTACATATTCAACTTCAACCTTCAAGAAAATGTTTTCTTCACTGAGCTTTTGTACCTCTTTTTCCATTTGGCCAATTTTTTTTTTGCTTTTTGGAGGGCAATTGGGTTTAAGCAACTTGCCCAGGGTCACAGGCCTATTTTGTGTGTGTGTGTGTGTGTGTGTGTGTGTGTGTGTGTGTGTGTGTGTGTGTGTTAAGTGTCTGAAGGAGGCCAGATCCAAACTCAGGTCCTCCTGAGTCTGGGGCCAGCACCCTATAGACTTCACAACCTAGCTTCCCCCAAATCTATTTTTAAGGCAGGCTTCTTTTCATTGGCTTTTTGAACCCCTTTTAACATTTGGCCTCATCTGTTTCATAAAGGGTAACTTCCTTTGATATTTTTCTGTGTATGTCTCCTTACCAAAGCTGTTGACTCATTTTTTCATGATTTTCCTGCAAGTATATTCATTTGTCTTTCCAATTTTTCCTATATCTCTTGCTTCATTTTTAAAATCCTTTTTGACCTCCTCCATGGCTTGAGGCCCATTCATATTTTTCTTGGAAGCTTTGGATGTAGGGGATTTGACTTTGTTTTCTTCTGAATGTGTGTTTTGATCTTCCTTGTCATCACAGTAACTTCCTACGGTAAAAATATTTTTTTTTCTCTTGTTTGCTCATTTCTCCAGACTTTTACTTGACTTTTAACTCTTTGTTTAAGTAGGGCTCTGCTTCCAGAGTGAAACATGCATTGTACCAAGCTTCAGGGATTGTGTGCAGTAGTTTTCAGGTATTCTAGGGATCTATAAGTTTTCACTCCTTCTAAGTTGATATGATCTAAGAATAAATACTTACTACTGTCCTGGCTTATGCTCTGGTCTCTGAGTGACCATATACATTCTTTTCTTCCCCGGAACTATGATGAAGGTTTCTCCTTTGCTGCAAGCTTTGGTGTGCTAGTGCTCCTCCTTGCAGTAGGACTGCCACTTAGGACTGTAGCCCAGATCCAAGTATGGTAAAAGCAACAGTCCTGCCTCAGTGCCAACAAAGAGACTTCTCTAATGACCTTCTGACCAATGGTTTGACCCCCTTACCATATGTGGGGTGAGAACTCTAGAAACAGCTACTGCAGCTACAGAGTCAGTGACTCCTAAAAGCTGCTCCAGGTTTGCTGGCACTGAGGCTAGCCTGGTACAGCCTGTGCTAGATTGTGCACCTCTTCTACCCTGGTACAAAATAATTTTTTTGCCAACATATTAAGGTGTCTTATACTGGAAATTTATTTCATTCCATCTTTTTGTTCATTCTGTTTCAGAAATTTAGAGTTTTTTTTCTCTTTTTAAAATTTTATTCATTTTTGGCTTTCAATTTTCACCTCTATTAGATTTTGAATTCTAAATTTTCTCCCCCTCCATCCACTTTTCCCTTTCAAAAAATGTAAGCAATCTGATATAAGCTACATATATACAATTGTATTAAACATTTATCTATATTAGTCATGTTGTAAAGAAGAATTAGAACCAAAGGGAAAAACCAAAGCAAAGAGGAAATAAAAGCAATGGGACAGAAATAATATGCCTCAGTCTGCATCCAAGCTCCATAGTTCCTTCTCTGGATGTGGATAGCATTTTCCATCCCCCTATTGTTTTTCAATTGTCTTAGATTCTTATATTACTGAAAGGAAATAACTCTATCAAAGTTGGTCATAGCAGTGCTTCTGTTCCTGTGTATAATGGTCCCCTCCTTCTCCTCACTTAATTTACCATTAGTTTCTATAAATCTTCCCAGGTTTTTTTTCCCTGAAATCCACCTGCTCATCATTACTTACAACACAGTAGTATTCAATTAAATCCATATAACCACAACTTTTTCAGCCATTCCCCAACTGATGGGCAAATACTTCAATTCCCAATTCTTGGTTACCACAAAAACAGTTATTATAAATATGTGTGTATTATGTATGTATGTATGTATATATGTATGTATAAATATGTATATACACATATATGTTTATATGTGTATACATATATCTCTGTGTTTATGTGTGTGTATATATGTGTGTATATATATACATATATATATATATTTATAGTTCCATGTGTGTCCTTTATTCCATTTTTATGATCTTTTTGGGATACAGCTCTAGAAATTGTATTAATGTGCCAAAGTATATGGCAAGTTTTGTAACCCTTTGGTCATAGTTCCAAATTGCTCTCCAGAATGGAATCGGTTCACAACTCCACAAACAATCCATTAGTGTTCCTGTTTTCCCACATCTTCTCCAATATTTATCATTTTCTTGTTTTGTGATGTTAGCCAATCTGAGAGGTGTGATGTGTGGTATTCCAGATTTGGTTGGATGTGCATTTCTCTAATCAATAGTGATTTAGAGCATTTTTTCATAGGACTATAGATTGCTGTAATTTCTTCATCTGAAAACTGCCTAGTCATCTATTTTGACCATTTATCAACTGGGGAATGACTTTTGTTCTTAAAAATTTCACTTAGTTGTTCATTTATTATAATAAATGGGTCCCTATCAGAGATAGTAGCTGTAAAAATTATTTCTCACTTTTCTACTTCCTTTATAATCTTTGTGGTATTGGCTTTGTGCAAAACAATTTAATTTAAAATAATCAAAATTATCCATTTAAAATGTTCTCTATCTTGTTTGGTCATAAATTCTTCCCTTCATAAATCTAAGAGGTAAACTATTCTTTTACCTCCTAATTTTCTTATAATATCAACCTTCATATCTAAATCACCCATTTTTATCTTATCTTAGAATACATTCCATGATGTTGATCTATGCTTAGTTTCTACCATGCTATTTTTCAGTTTTCCTAGTAGTTCTGTTACATGATGAAATCTTATCCCAGAAGCTGGAGTCTTTGGGCATATCAAACGGTAGGTTATTATAATTCTTGACTAGTCTGTCTTGCATACCTAAACAATTCCATTGATCCCTCACTCTTTTTTCTTAGCCTGTACCCAGAGGTTTTGATGATTGCTGCTTTATAATACAGTTTTAAAATAGGCATGGCAAGGCCAGCTTCCCTTACACATATTGTAATTAATTCCATTAAAATATCCTGGATATTTTGTCCTTACATATGAATTTTATTATTTTTTTTCTAGTTCTATAAAATAATTTCTGGTAGTTTGATTGGTTTGGCACTAAATAAGGAAATCAATTTTAGTTTAATTTTCATTTTGTTATATTAGCTTACCCTACCCATGAAGAACTGATATTTTCCCGATTTTTTAGATCTGACTTTGTATGAAAAGTATTTTGTAATTGGGTTCATATAGTTCCTGCGTTTTCCTTGACAAGTAGATTTCCACATAGTTTATGTGGTCTATAGTTACTTTTTTTTAAGCAATTGGGGTTAAGTAACTTGCTCAAGGTTACACGGCTAGTTAGTCATTATTTATGTGTGGGTGCTCATTTTCTGACGATGGATTCGATCTCGGGTCATCCCAACTCTGAGGCCAGCGCTCTTACTCACTGCGCCACCTAGCCGCCCCTAGTTTATGTGGTCTATAGTTACTTTAAGTGAATTTTTATCTTCATAAGTCTTGGTGTTTGGTTTTGTTATTAATATGTGGAAATGTTGATGATTTGTGAGGGTTTATTCTACAACACGAAACTTTACTAAAATTGTCCATTATTTCAAGTAATGATTTAGTTGTTTCTTTAGCATTCCATAAGTAAGCCATCATATCATCTGCAAAGAGTGACAGCTTTGTTTCTTCATTGCCTAATTTAATTCCTTCAATTTCTTTTTCTTCTCTTATTGCTAAAGCTCACAGTTCTAGTACATTATTGAAAAACAGTGGTGATAATAGATGCCTTTGTCACAACCCTGATCTTATTGGAAATGCTTCTAGTTTATACCCATAACATATCTAAAATCACCTCCTTACTTTTTTAATTTTATGGTTAGATTTATCTTGTTCTGAGAGTGGAGGTCTTCCACTAAGCGTTTTGCTATTTCTTCCTGTTACAAACTTAATTTCTTCTCTAGAAATCTGGCTGCTGTACCTCTTGGTGCATATATGTTGAATACTGATATATTTTTATTGTCTATGATATCTTTTAGAAGGATGTAGTCTGCTTCTTTATGTCTTTTAATTACATCTGTTTTTGCTTTTGTTTTGTCTGAGATCATGATTGCTACACCTGCTTTTTGAATTTTGTTTGAAGTGTAATATATTTTACTCCAGTCTTTAACCTTTATTCTGTGATTATCTCTCTGCTTCAAATGTGTTTCTTGTAGAGAATATATTGAAGGATTTTGGTTTTTGATGCAGAATGCTATTTTCTCCTGTTTTATGGGATAGTTTATACCATTTACATTCACAGCTATGATTACTAGTTGTGTCTTTCTTTCCATCTTATTTACTTCACATTTATTATTTTCTCTCTCCTTTTCCCCTTTACTTCCTCACAGGAGTTTTGCTTCTGATTTCTACCTCCTTCATTCTGACTTGTCTTCTATCAGACTGCCTACCTTTCCTGCCATTTCCTTTGTTTACTTCTTCCTTCTTTTTTTCCTTCTTTCTATATAACTGTGCCTTTCTTTCCCCTTATCAAGTCTACTTCCCATAGGGTATAATAGATTTCTATACTGAAGTGAGTGTGTACATTATTCCCTTTTTGAGCCAAATTCAAGAGAGTTAGGTCCAAACAGCCATAGTCTCCCTTCCTTCTTTTCCTCTACTGTAATAGGTTTATGTTCTTCTTCATGTGATATAATTTACCCTTTTCTTTTTCCTCATTTCCTCTTTTCCCAGTATAATTCTTCTTCACTTAATTAATATTTTATCATCACATCAAAGTCAACATTTAATAAACTTGTACCTCTTCTTAATTTCATAATAAATATACAGCTCCCAAGAGTTTCAAGTACCATCTTCCCTTTTAGGGATGAAAAAGTCAACCTTTATTAACATATCCCTCTCTTGTTCCCCACCCCACCCCATCTTGTTTAGCTTTTTATGGCTCTCTTGATTCCTGTTTTTGAAGAAAATATTTTCTATTCAGCTCTTATCTTTTCATTAGAAAAGTTTGGGAGTACCTTATTTCTTTGAATGGCCATTTCCCCCCCAAAAAAGATTGTGCTCAATTTTACTGAGTAGTTGACCCTTGGTTTTAATCAATATGCTTTTGCCTTCCAGAACCTCATATTCCAAGATCTCTGATTCTTTAATGTAGAGAAGTTGCTAGGTTCTCCATAATCCTGTCTATGGTTCCACAATATTTGAATGCTTCTTACTGACTGTTGGCAGTATTTTCTTCTTGATCTGATAATTCTGGAATTTGACGGCAACATTCCTTAATGTTTCCAATTTCAGTTATGTCTCAGGAGGTGATCAGTGGATCTTTTTTTGATAACAATTTTACCCTCTGGTTGATGATTTCTTGAAATGTGCTACTCAGGTTCTTTTTTTAGATCATGGCTTTCAAGTAGACAAAAAATTCTTAAATGGTCTTTCCTGGATCTATTTTCTCTGTCGGGTTTTTTTCAATGAATTATTTTATGCTTTCTTCTCTTCACTTATTTTCATTCTTTTGATTTTGTTTGACTGATTCTTGATATTTCATAGAATCATTAGCTTGCACTTGCCAAATTCTAATATTTAGGAAATTGTTTTTTCAGTTGTTTGTACCTCCTTTTCCATTTAGCTCATTCTTTTTTATTTTTTTAAAATTTAAACAAATGCTTTATTAACTTCTGTTTTACATCATTCATATCCGCCAGATTTTGAGTTACAATAATGCCCCCCCTGATTTTCCCCTCCCCACCCTCCCAGAATAGCAGTCCCACAAGATATCGCTTCCTCCAATCTGCTCTCTCCCATATCTTCTCCCATACCCCCTTCAACTTTTCCATTAGAGGAAGGGGGATCTCTGTGTCCCAATGCCTGCACATCTTATCTCTCAATTACCAGCAAAAGAGTATTAATAATAGTATATATATGTATATATATGTATATATATATATATTTGAAACATTTAATCTTAAGACCTCGAATTTCAGATCCATTTCCTTCCTCCCTTGTCACTCATTCCCTCTGGGAAGATAAGTAATTCAGTATATGTTGTGCATGTCTAGCTATGCAAAACATTACCATAGTAGATATATTGTACAAGGCTGCTTATAATTCCCTCCCACTTATCCCACCACCCACCTGGTCCATTCCCTACTTGATCCTGTCCCTCTTCTATAGTGGGTACTTCCAACCTCCCCTCACCCCAAGGATGCCCTCCCATCCATCATCCCTTCTCTCATCCCCCTTCCCCTATTCTGCTGCAGGTTGAGATATCCCATTTAGTATGTCTGTCATTCTCTCCCTGAACCAAGTTCAATGAAAATGTGGTTTTGCCTTTTTGCCTTCCTATTCTTCACCTCCCTTGCAACCACTTCCCCTTGCTTCTTCTACATGAGATAGTTTACCCTACCCTGTCTCTCCCCATCTCCTCTTCCCACTTTCCTCTGTCACCTCATAGTTTCAACCCTTTCGTATCCTCCCTTCCCAACAAATTCAACCTATGCCCTCTATCCATGTATAACTGAAAACATATATACACATATTCACATATGTATTCATGTGACCATATACCCTTCTTCCATTATTTTCATAGTGAGAAAGATTTCCTCAGTCACAGTTATTGTTTTTCCATATAGGAATGTAAATAGTTCAACTTTGATAAGTTCCTTTTGATTTCTTTTCCCTGATTGCCTTCTCAGGCATCTCTTGCTTCTTGTGTCTGGATGTCAAATTTTCTATTCAACTCTGGTTTTTCCTCAAGAATGCTTGAAAGTCCTCTATTCCACTGAATGAACATATTTTCCCCTGAAACAAAGTACTCAGTTTTGCTGGGTAGGTGACCCTTGGGTTCATTCCCAGCTCTTTTGCCCTCTGGAATATCATATTCCATGCCCTACAATCCCTCAGAGTAGAAGCTGCCAGGTCCTGGGCTATTCTGATTGTGTTTCCACAATATTGAAATTGTTTCTTCCTGGCTGCTTGGAGTATTTTCTCCTTGATCTGAGGATTCTGGAACCTGGCTATAATATTCCTGGCAGTTTTCTTTTGGGGATCTTTTTCAGGAGGTGATCGGTGGATTCTTTCAACCTCTATTTTGCCCTCTGGATCTGAAACATCAGGGCAGTTTTCCTTGAGAATTTCTTGAAGGGTGATTTCTAGGTTCTTTCTTTGATCATGGCTTTCAAGTAGTCCAATAATTTTTAAACTGTCTCTCCTGGATCTATTTTGCAGGTCAGTGGTTTTTCCCATGAGATATTTCACATTGCCTTCTAATCTTTCATTTGTCTGGATCTGCTTAACAGCATCTTGATTTCTCATAAAGTCATTAGCTTCCATTTGCTCCACTCTAACTCTGAAGGAATGGATCTCCTCAGTGAACTTTAGAGATTCTTTTTCCATCTGGCAAATTCAACTTTTTTTTTTTTAAGGCATTCTTCTCCTCATTGCCCTTTTGGGCCTCCTTTTCCATTTGAGTTACTCTATTTTTTAAGGTGTTGTTTTCCTCAGTCAGGCTGTTGACCCTCATTTCATACTTTTCCTGCATCCTTCTCATTTCTCTTCCCAAATTTTCCTCCACTTCTCTTTTTTGATTTTTAAAGTCCTTCTTAAGGTCCTCTATGGCCTGCAACCTGCTCATGTTTTCCCCTGGCTCTTTAGGAGCAGGACTTCGGACCTCACAGTCCTCCTCCTGCTCTATGCGTCCACCCTCTTTGCTCCCAAAGTAGGAGTTGCATTTTTCTGTTTAATTTGTTTCCTTTGCCTTGGCATGTTGCCACTTAATTACTTGACTTCTGGGCTTGTTGCCACAGTATCGCTGGGCCTCAAGACAGGTGAACTGTTGTCCCGATGTGTGTGGGGGGACAACTTCCGTTTCTGGCAAGCTGGAAACCCACCCAGAACCTCCACCCCAGATCACAATCCAGATCCAGGGAGGTTAAAGCTAGAACGATTACCCCTCAAGACTGAACGATGGATCTCCCTATAGTTCGCAGGCCAGGAGCTGGAGCTTCCTCTGAAAACTACAAAATGGCATGTCTCCTCAGCAGCTTGCAGCCCCTAGGGGAGGAAGCCAACGCGTTCCCCAAATACTGGTCACAAAATCCATAGGGCACTAACCTCTCACTTTGTCCTTGTCATGTCTATGCTGATAATTCTGGAATTGCCACAGCTGCTGGTGTTCTGGGGTCCCTCCAGCCGGCTGCTGGCCCTGCCGCCCTGGGGCTAAAACGGTGACTCAGGTGGAACGGACCTGTGCTCGACTCCCCACACTCTGCATGCTGCTGGCTCCCAGACCACTGGACTGGTCCTTCCTGCAGGGCTGCTGAGCTGTCCTCAGCAGGAGGTTAGCTTCTCTGTGTGGTTCTGTGTGTGTTGGGGCTCCAGAAGTTGTTCAGAGTCCCGTTTTACATAGTTTGGAGGTAATCTGAGGGGGAGAGTGGCTTGGACACGCTGTTTCTACTCCACCATCTTCGCTCTGCCCCCCATTCTTCTTTTTAAGGACTGTGCTTAGTGGGAGGTTAGCTTCTCTGTGTCATTTTGTGGGTTCTGGAGGTCCAGAGGTCATTCAGAGTCCCCCTATAACATAATTTTGAAGTGGTGTGGGCTGGAGCTCCGAGGAAGTGCTGTTTCTACACTACCATCTTGACTCCACCCCCTCATGATTATCTTACATCAGTCTTATTTCTCTTCCCATTTTTTCCTCTATTTCTCTTATTTGGTTTTCATAGTGCATCTTGAGCTCCTCTATGACCTGTAACTGATTCATATTTTTCTTGGAGACTTTTGATGCAGGAGTTCTAACTTCATTGTCTTCCTCCTGCTCTATGCCTCGATCTTTTTTGTCTCCATGAAAGGATTATTTTGTCTGTTTGTACTTCCTTTGCTTGCTCATATCACCAGCCAATTACTTGACTTTTGAGCTCTTTGCCACAATAGAACTCTGCTTCCAGAATGGAGTGAACTTTGTCTCAAATCACTGGGATTTTTGCAGTTGCTGGAGCTATTAGGAGGGTGACCTTTCTACAGCCCTCACAAGCTTGGACTCACTGACCACACACCCTAGGACCACCACCCAAGACTGTGGTCCAGATACAAGTAAGTCAAACCAAGAGTTATTACCTTTCTGAATGGTCACGTGGTCCCCCTATGATCTGCAGTCCAGAAGCTCCTGAGGCAACCATGTGACAGCACTGCATAGCCACCACTCCTCCACTACTTACTGCTTCTCACAGTGGGAGCAGGGCCCAGACCATGCTTTTCACCGCCCCCCCCCTTTACTAACAGAGTTCCACACTAACCTTTTACATTGTCTTTGGCATTTATGGGTTGAGAAGTATGGAAACCACCACAGATGTGGGTGATTCACTCCCCTGAAATCTGCTCTGGCAACATCTGGTTGGTGTCACCCTGAGCTCAGGACAACTCACAAAGGACTATGATTGTCTTCCAGCTTGGTGGATTAGACCCTTCCTGTCAGCCTGACAGGCTGCTTTCAACAGGAGATTTATTTCTCTCTGTCTCTTTGTAGGTTCTGTATCTCTAAAGTTTAGTTAGAGTCATTTTTTTACATGTATTGGAAGTGATTGGAGAGGGACCTCATGCCAAGTTTGTGCTTCTACCCTGCTATCTTGGCTCTGCCCCCTCAATTGATAATTTTAATATATGGCTTAGGCCCATTTATATTTTAGGTAACTCATTTACTATCATTCAGATTATGGAGGCTGAACTTGAATCCAATTCATCCTGATTCCCAGAGCTTCTCTCTATATACTTTTCTAGCTGCCTGTCATATCCATAATATTTGTTGGCAATGAAAAGACAAATTTCCTACATGAAATATCAGTTTTCTCTCCACACTACCAACTTTCACCAAGTGGTTTTCTTTAATCTCACCACCTGGTTTCCTTTGAGTCCATCTTGATTTCTTTCAGCCACTAGGCAAAAAGGGATGTTCTCATTTGCATGGATTCATTATCATCAGGAAGCTATTCTTCATAATCCATGCTCTGGGAATTTATGCCTGTTTCTTCTCTCTCTGAGCTCAATGGAGATAAAGAACATCTGGCATTAATGTCAGATTGCTAGAATTAGAAGGGACTTCCAGACACATGGATGTTTACCCAGAATGTTTAAAAAAATTGAATGGTATTGGAGACATTTATTTAAGAGTCAATAACTTATGAGAATCCTTTTAATGACTGCCTTCAAAATAAAATATATCCCTGCCTTTCCCATAATAATTGGACAAACCCAGGCTAGCCTAGTAGCATTCCAGAAAGATGGGCAAGATAACATTCTTGTAATTCTTGGTACTCCCAAATCTGTTGCTTTTCATTGTTCATAGGAAGAAATTAAGAGGAGAGACGAATAATGTGTTGTCTTAGACTATCATAATGGCTTCTCAGATGACTCTGCTACTTATTAGAAGCCTCTCGATATGAGAACTATACTTTGAAATACCTGCATTTATTGCTCTTATGGTAGAAATAGATACATACATGTTCATCCTCTCAAAAAATGAGCAAACTATCCAAACAAACCCCTATGACACTGAAGAATGATATAAAATAAAGAAACCTGAATCTCTCCTCAACTATCCACTGATTATTACTCCAAGTTCTCTCACATATACACCTATGGATTGCACAATCCTAAATAACAATACATTCATGAGAAAACTCTGAACATATTGCCCTGAAAGGGAAAAAAAATTGTCATGGATTTCTAAGGCAAAAGGTGGCTATAAGGCAGTCATATACAAATGGACAGCTCCTCAATTGTACTATAGCAATTCACAGAAACTAAGAAAAATACCAACAATAATTCATTAAATGCCTACTATTTGCCAGTAACTATGTTAGCAAGTGCTGAGGATACAAAGTCAAAACCAACATAATTTGTGCCCTCAAGGATCTTACAAGGATCTTAAAGGACCAACATTAATATTTTGATCTAATAAGGTAAGATAGTAATATTAATCATCATCATCATCATCATAATGTTTAATAATAATCATACCTTATCTTACTAGCTGATCCTACTTGATTTTGATTCCAACCTAATCATGATTCCCCCATAATGAGCTCATCACTAGAAACATCATCATGGCTATTGCTTCAGCTTTGGTATTCATCACTTCCACAATACATTCAACTACTTCTCTATAATTAGAGGAGTAAAAGAGAAACAGACTGACAGAGACAGAGAGAGTCAGAGGCAGAGAGAAACTGAGAGGTAGGAAGAGACAGAATGAGACAGAGAGAGACAGAGAGATAAGAAGAGATAGAGTGAGACAGAGAGAGAGAGAGAGAGAGAGAGAGAGAGAGAGAGAGAGAGAAAGAGACTCTTCCCAAATCTTCCCTACTAGTTTTATAATTTCTGTACAAACAATCAAAACTATGTTTAAGAGCAACCACCCTAGCATACCCAGGATGGCTACTAACACAGCTTCTTTGATCTGCTTTTCTAAAGGAAAGAAACTCAAAAGGGGTTAATGATCTTAATTTATTTATTTATTTTTTAAATTAATTTATTAGTTTAGTTTCAGTTAACAAGATTCAATTCCATAGTTCCTTGATTTTCAAATTTCCTTTACTTTCCTCCCCCCTCCCCTCATGATAGCATATAGTACAGTATAGGGTCTGCAAATGCATTCATATTAAACATTATTCCAATTACAAAGGCATATTGTACTAGATGGGATGAAAGATGGTAAGGAAGAAGGAAAACCAAACAATGAGAAGAACAAGATCATTTAGTTTGCTTCCATCAGGATTCAGGCTCAGTTCTTTCTAGTTATATCTCTGGATGGCGCATTTCTCACTTTTTTGAGTCATTCGGGATTAATTTATATCCCTGCATTGCTGAAAAGAGTCCAGTCTGTCATAGTTGGTCGTCACAGATATGGTATGTCTGTGATTGTATACAAATTTCTTCTGATTCTACTCTTCTTGATCAGCATCAGTTTGTATAAGTCTCTCCATGTAATTATGAAATCCGTCACCTCCTCGTTTCTTATAGCACAATAAAATTCCATTACATTCATATACCACAACTTGTTTAGCCATTCCCCAATTGATGGGCACCCCTTTAGTTTCCAATTCTTTGCAACCACAAAAAGGGCTGCTAAAATATTTTTGTACATATGGGTCTTCCTCCCACTTCTATGATCTCTTTGGGATATAACCCTAGAAGTGGTATGGCTGGGTCAAAGGGTATGAAATTATTTATAATCCTTTGGGCATAATTCCAGATTGCTCTCCAGAATGGTTGGATAAGTTCACAACTCCACCAGCAATGTATTAGCGTTCCAATTTGCCCACATCCTCTCCAGCATTTGTCACTTTCTTGTTTTGTCATCTTAGCCAATCTGACTGGAGAGATGTGGTATCTCAGAGTTGTTTTGATTTGCATTTCTCTAATTAATAGTGATTTAGAGCATTTCTTCGTATGCTTATAGATATCTTTAATTTCTTTCTCTGAAAACTTCCTATTCATATCCTTTGACCATTTCTCAATTGGGGAATGACTTGTATTCATATAGATTTGGCTCAATTCTCTATAAATTTTAGAAATGAGTCCTTTATCAGAGACACATGTTGTAAAAATTCTTTCCCAATTTCCCACCTCCCTCTTGATCTTGGTTACATTGGCTTTGTTTGTGCAGAAGCTTTTTAATTTAATGTAATCAAAATCATCCATTTTGCATTTTATAATGCTCTCTAATTCTTGTTTGGTCCTAAAATCTTCCCCTCTCCACAGATCTGTCAGGTAAACTATTCCTTGCTTTCCCAAATTGCTTACAGTATCATCCTTTACACCTAGATCATGCACCCATTTAGACTTGATTTTGGTATATGGTGTTAGATAGTGATCTATGCCCAGTTTCTGCCATACTGTATTCCAGTTTTCCCAGCAGTTTTTGTCAAATAGTGCATTCTTATCCCAAAAACTGGGGTCTTTGGGTTTATCGAACAATAGATTGCTATATTCATTAACTGCTGGGTCTCCTGCACCTAATCTATTCCATTGATCCACTACTCTACACCTCTGCCAGTACCAAGCAGTTTTGATGACTGCTGCTGTATAATACAGATCAAGATCTGGCATAGCTAGTCCACCTTCCCTAGCATTTCTTTTCATTAATTCCCTTGATATTCTAGACCGTTTGTTTTTCCAAATAAATTTTGTTATTATTTTGTCTAACTCTACAAAGTTGTTTTTTGGTAAATTGATTGGTATGGCACTAAATATATAACTTCGTTTGGGTAAAATTGTCATTTTTATTATATTAGCTCTACCCAGCCACGAGCAATTGATATTTTTCCAACTATTTAGATCTGTTTTTATTTGTGTGAGAAGTGTTTTGTAGTTGTGATCATATAGATTCTGGGTTTGTTTTGGCAAGTAGATTCCCAAATATTTTATAATGTCTACAGTGACTTTAAATGGGATTTCTCTTTCTATCTCTTGCTGTTGAGTTTTATTAGAGATGTACAGGAATGCTGAGGATTTATGGGGGTTCATTTTTTATGCTGCAACTTTGCCAAATTTATTTATTGTCTCAAGTAATTTTTACTTGATTCTCTAGGATTCTCTAAGTATATCATCATATCATCTGCAAAGAGTGACAGCTTGGTCACTTCTTTGCCTAATTTGATTCCTTTGATTTCTTTTTCTTCTCTAATTGCTACTGCTAACGTTTCTAGTACCAGATTGAATAAGAGGGGTGATAGTGGACACCCTTGTTTCACTCCTGATCTTATTGGAAAGGCTTCTAGTTTATCCCCATTGCATATAATACTTGCTGATGGTTTTAGATAGATGCTAGCAACTATTTTAAGGAAGGCTCCATTTATTCCTATACTTTCTAGTGTTTTTAATAGGAATGGATGTTGTACTTTGTCAAAAGCCTTTTCTGCATCTATTGAGATGATCATGTGGTTTTTGCTAGTTTTGTTGTTGATATGCTCAATTATATTGATGGTTTTCCTAATATTAAACCATCCTTGCATTCCTGGAATGAATCCTACCTGATCAGGGTGTATTATTTTTGTGATAAGTTGTTGGAGTCTTTTGGCTAATATTTTATTTAGAATTTTTGCGTCTAAATTCATGAGGGAGATTGGTCTATAATTTTCTTTCTGTTTTATCTCTTCCTGATTTAGGAATCAGTACCATATTTGTGTCATAGAAAGAGTTTGGTAGGACTCCTTCTTCACTAATTTTCCCAAATAGTTTGTAGAGTATTGGAATCAATTGTTCTTTAAATGTTTGATAGAATTCACTAGTGAACCCATCTGGCCCTGGAGATTTTTTCCTAGGGAGTTCATTGATGGCTTGTTAGATTTCTTTTTCTGAGATGGGGTTATTTAGGTAATTCACTTCCTCTTCAGTTAATCTGGGCAATTTGTGATTTTTTAAATATTCATCCATTTCACTAAGATTGTCATATTTATGTGCATACAATTGGGAAAAATAATTCCTCATTATTTTTTTTTGATTTCCTCTTCATTGGAGCTAGATTCACCCTTTTTATTTTTGATACTCATAATTTGGTTTTCTTCTTTCTTTTTTTTATCATATTGACTAAGGGTCTATCAATTTTGTTGATTTTTTCATAAAACCAGCTCTTAGTTTTATTTATTAATTCAGTGGTTTTCTTAATTTCAATTTTATTAATCTCACCTTTAGTTTTCAATATTTCTAATTTAGTACTAAATTGGGGATTTTCAATTTGTTCTTTTTCTAGCTTTTTCAATTGCATGTCCAATTCATTGACCTCCCTTCTCTCTGCTTTAATTAAGTATGCACTCAGGGATATAAAACTTCCCCTGAGAACTGCCTTTAGTGCATCCCACAAATTTTAGTATGTTGTTTCATTATTATCATTCTCTTGAATGAAATTATTGATTGGTTCTATAATTTCTTCTTTGACCAACCAATTTTTTAGGATTAAATTGTTTAGTTTCCAATTAGTTTTTAGTCTATCTTTCCATGGCCCTTTATTGCATATAATTTTTATTGCATCATGATCTGAGAATGATGTGCTTAATATTTCTGCCTTTCTGAACTGGATTGTGAGGTTTTTATGCCCTAGTACATGGTCTATTTTTGAGTATGTACCATGCACTGCTGAGAAGAAAGTAAATTCCTTTTTATCCCCATTCAGTTTTCTCCAGAGATCCATCATATCTAGTCTCTCTAAGATTCTATTCACCTCCTTAACTTCTTTCATGTTTATTTTGAGGTTAGATTTATTGAGTTCAGAGAGGGGGAGATTAAGGTCCCCCACTAGTATAGTTTTGCTATCTATTTCTTCCTCTAATTCCTTTAACTTCTCCTCTAGGAATTTGGATGCTATACCACTTGGTGCATATATATTAAGTAGTGATATTGATTCATTCTCAATGGTGCCTTTTAGTAGGATATAGTTTCCTTCCTTATCTCTTTTAATTAGATCTATTTTTGCTTTTGCTTTATCTGAGATAAGTATTGCTACCCCTGCTTTTTTTACTTTAGCTGAGGCATAATAAATTTTACTCCAACCTTTTACCTTTACCCTGTGGGTATCCCTTTGTTTCAAATGTGTTTCTTGTAGACAGCATATTTCATGGTGGCTTTCTGGTAGACCAATAATTCTTAAGTTGTCTCTCCTGGATCTGTTCTCTAGGTCAGTCAGTTATTTTTCCAGTGAGATATTTTACATTTTCTTGCAATTTTTTGATCATTTTTTTAAATTGACTTCTGCTGCATCATGGAGTTCTGAGTTTCAGTTTGATTGTATCTAATTTTTAGGGAATTATGGTCTTCAGTTAGTTTTTGAAGTTCCTTTTTAGGGAGGTACTTTCTCCAATTACTTCACTAATTTTACTTTTTAAGGATTTGTTTTCTTCACTGAGACTTTTTTCCAGGTTGGTTACTGCTTCCCTGATTTGGTCTTTAAAATTTTTCTTAAGCTCCTCCGGGAATGCTATGTGGGCTTGAGAGAAGATCATGTTTCCTTCTGTGGTCTCAGGTGTGGGTCGAGATTCTATATTGTCCTGTGTATTTAGTTGTTCTTCCCCTACATAGTAGGCTTGAATAGACTTTCTTGCCTTCCCCTTCTCCTTTTCAGCTTCCTTCCTTCCCATTGTGGCTTCCTGTTTCTTAGTTTCTCAGGCTATGAGTTTAGGGCCTGATCTTTGACTTTGCATACCTCTGGGTGGCTAGTTTATGGCTAAGTCAGGGAAATCAGTGAGGAATATAGATGTGTAGGTGGGGGTGAGTCTGACCACTTCAGATTTCTGCCTCTATAGCCCTGGGCTCTAAGTAGGCTTTTGTTGGTGAGGTGAGGTGGGGCTTGTTGTGACCCCTCCCTCTCTTCTCTTCAGACTCCTGGCTGTCTCAGTTACACCCCTTCTTGGAGACTCTCAAGCCTGAGGCTATTTCCATTAACTTGGGATTTCAATCTGGGTGGGAGACTTATCTTTGGGTTTTCTGCTTCATGAAGGAGGGATGGGAGGATCAGAGCAGTTAGAATTTTCTTTGCCATTTCAGCCCCTGTATTATACAGGCAGGCAGTTTCTAAACTTCCATGTTGGGGGCCGAATGCAGCCAGAGAAGCCACTCTCTCCACTGGGGCCCCGACTCTCCTACCTGGCTCCAGTGATCCTTCCCCTCTGCAAGATGACAGCAATTTGTCCTTGGTAAGTCTGCAGGCTGGGGCTTTTTCTCTCTCTGGTGTAGTCTGCTTGTCTGCTCTTAGGTCTGAGCTGTGCAGACCCCACATGCTCTGCGCTCAACCAGTCTGGACACACTGGGCAACCTCCTGGGCTGGACTCTGCCACACTCTGTCTTCCAGTGGGTTCCTTCACTTTGGAATCTACTCAGATTCATCCTTTCAGACTTAGTGACCTAGGAGCTCAGCGAGGTTACTGCTTCCTTTCCACCATCTTGGCTCTGCCCCCAGTCCATTTTAGCTTATCTTATAACGGATTTCATTTACAAATTTTATCAATTTCTTATACACATAAGACAGTATTAATGAAGGAATCAAGTCTAAATATAAATTATTTGTGGTTTTCCTTTGGACTATTTATACTGAAAACATCCATTCAAGTTAGCAAAAAAGAAACCATAATACATTATATTTGAGTTGTAAATTTATATGCTGTATTATCATAATTAAGAAGTCCTGAAAGTTGAAAAATAGAATTATGAAAGTATAATTTATTTGATTTATCTAAGGAACCTGAAGAATAGCAAATAAAAATAACCAAATGAGGGAAACCTGACTTATAGATACTTTCTTTTCTAAGGGTGTATGAGGTGTCCAGGGAGGACTACAACCTCTGGTATAAGGGCTTGCCAAGCCCTCATCAGAGCTGCTCATCTAACTTTTATATACACTTTCACCCAAATCTCAGCTGTGGGTCCAGGAAGCTATAGGATATGCATCTACCATATTCAAGTAAAACCATCTTGATGGATGCGTTAAATTAAGTTGAGACAGGCCTCAACCCTGTAGATGAATTGGGGGAAAGTGTACCCCATACATGGGTAGACTTCTCCTGGTGGGATGGGCAAATGAGAACAAATTGTTACACTGTCCATGAAGGTGGCTGAGGCAGGTCCTGTGGAGTTCTTGGAGTTTGGTCAAACATTCAAGATGCCAAGGTTATCTACTGTATCTGGGACCATCACCAGTCATTTTGACTTTTGTCCTGCTACTGGATTTCAATGATTCTCAAAGAGATAGTGAAACTGATGACTGTGCAACTCTGCCCCACTGAAATCTAATTCACTATCAAAGCAAGATATCACCCATGAAGTCATTGGTCCTTTTTAAACTCTAAAAAGATGTTGAATACTAGTATTAAGTTGAAGAGTGCTGTATTTGTTCAGATAACTTTATGATGTCAAAAAAAGGCAATTAAGTCCATAGAATTGGGTGGTTCCCTTTACCCTGTACATTAGCCCTCTATTATAGCCATGAAATTATGTGCAAACTTCAATGAGAGTTTTAATCTGATCTGATATGATCACATTTCCACTGAAGATTACTGGATGATGATGATGATGATGATGATGATGATGATGATGATGATGATAATGATAAACAGATATTATCCTGAACACATTATCTTTCTGAAATTCAGTTTTCTCATCTCTAACATGAGTTGCTCAAAATAAATGTCTCTGATAGCTCTGGCAGCTAAAATAACTGATAATTTTGTTGGGAAAATGTTACCACAGGTAACCCATTTTTAAAATAATTATATTAGTATAAAATAATTAAATCTTAAATATAAAATACTATATTATTTTGACCTTATAATTAATTATTAGGGCATAATGTGTTTAATCACAGGCAAAGGATCATAGATCCAGAGAGGGAAGTGACTTTGTTGCCCATTGCATCCAAATCTAGTGTTTTAGGTGATGATGCTGAGACCTAACAAAGCTAAGTAATGCATTTACTTGGGCAGTATGCAAATCAGATAGTAGGGTAACCAGGGGTAGGGGGTCATTTATGCAATTCAGATGAGAAGCTTGGTTTAGAACCTTGCTATGAGAGGGAAAGGGACAGATAGACAGAGAGAGAGAGAGAGAGAGAGAGAGAGAGAGAGAGAGGGGGGGGAAGAGAGAGAGCATTAAATGCTTGCTATGTGTCAGACACTATCCTAAGAATTAGAAAAAAAAAACACAAAGAAATAGCTAATCCCTAAATTTAGGGAGCTGATATTGTAATTGGAAAAGAAAACACATAAAATGGTATTGAAAGGGGAAGGAAATGTTTTTCACTGGATGTTAGTTCAAGTAGGCAGTTAGGTGACATGGTGGATAGAGCTCTGAACCTGGACTCAGGAAAACATGAATTTAAATCCAGCTTCAGATGCTTATCAGATATGTGACCCTGGGCAAGTCACTTAGTCTCTCTTTGCTTTTATACATTGAAGAAAAAAATAAATGTCAAACCGCTCTAGTATCTTCACCAAGAAAATTCCATAAGCAATATTAATGTGCTATGGCTTAACTAATCAGGAAAAGTTGGACACAACTAAGCAGCTGAACAACAACAAATGTTAAGAAGTGACCAGGAAGTGACAGGGAGTCATGGACTGAACCAGGTTTTGGAATGAGCATGATTAGCATGCTCAATAGAATATCCTCAAATAAGACTTTGGGGAGGAACTCTAGAGTCTTCTAGATATGGAGGTGTTGCCCACTGGAAAAGGCTAGTGGGATATTAAAAGTATATTGTAAGTTTCTGTGGTGTGTATTTGAGTGGTCAGGTGTAAGGGGTCATATGCTGATGCTGGTTTGCTACTACTTGCTAGTATTATGACTTTGGGATAGGCTGTAGCTTTTTAGAAAATCTCAATTCTGCCATTGTAGGATTGTTCTCCTTTTGTATCTGGCAAGCTGGTTTGTAAATGGAATGATGCAAACCCTGAGGGAAAATGTTTATAAATCCAATGAAAACCATAGATAGCTGAATGTTATTTATATTTTTGAGGAGGAGACATTAGATAAGGAACATTGAATGTGCTGCACAGGAGAAAGTAAAATTTGCCAAACAGTTTAAACATCATGGCCTAATGTATAATGAAGTGTGAAGCATCAGGATGCTATTACCTCATATACTTTTACTCCTGAAGGCACAGATCAAAACATTTGAATTTCACTAATCATCTGGCTGGCTGTATGAAATGACTTTATGCAAGCTTAACAAAATACAAGGTATAGCACACTATAAGAAGTTAAATACCTTTCAGTGTTTGGAAGTTTATAGCCAATAATTTGCTGCAGGTAATGTAAAAATAATGTGACAATGGTAAAGGGAAACAATCACTCAGAGAAAGAGAAGATGCAATCACAGTTGAAAAGTTATGAAAAAAAAGAAGCATTGGTGACTTACAATGGAAGAGGCTACTAATATCACTGTTGTAAATATATACCTCCTCTCCTTCTAGCTAATTGGAAGGAGGCAGGAATAATATGAACTCAAGCTATTAATGTACCTCTATGCCAGAAAAGGAAAGGGGAAGAAAGGGAGAAAATGTGATGAGGTTTATGACTGAATAGAGAAGATAACTTCTGATATGTGGAGTTGCATTTCCAGGTCTGAAAATGGCTTATATCTTAACAGGAAACAACATGTAAAATAATATCACTTCCATTCTAGTCTAGAAAAGTATAATAGTAAGAGCAGATGTTTATTTATGGAATCAAGGGAGTTCTGCTTCTGTGAGACAAGACAGAGTAAGAAGTTGCTCTCACCCTCCCTCCAGAAAATATTGCCCTAGGAAAAACTCTGGAACAGCTAAGCCAGCAGAAAGATGAGGTGAAGCAGTCTTATAACCTAGGAAGCTTGCAGGATTAACAGGAAAGGCCCCTCTCATGATGGAGGAGGAGGAATAATAAAGGACAGGAGTTGTCCCAGCAAGCCACACCACTTCAGTAAACCAAGGGGTGATTATGAGTCCCAGAGTGATGGAGCAGGCCAGCACTAACAATTAGGGCCCCCTGAATCCCTCAGCACAGGCAGGGGAACCAGTAGAAATCAGTTTGCACCGTAATTCTTCAGCAGCCAAATCTCCTACTTCAGCACAGCTCTGGGAAGCAAAACTCCAGGAGGCCCAGATCCAGGATGGCTGACATCCTCTAGCAGGCAAACAACTAAGTGCAAAGACTGAGTGTGCAGGAGCTGATCATTCAAATGCAATGTCCAGAGAAATAGGCATCCCCCAGGGCTCAAATTCCTCCCCCTCCCACCAAGGACGAAGGAAGAGCTCAAGAAGAATTTTAAAAGTCAAATAAGAGGAAGGCAGAGCCAAGATGGCTGAGTAGAAACAGCACTTCCACTGTGCTCAAGCCCACACCACTTTAAAATTATGTAAAAAGGGACTCTAAACAACCTCTGGAGCTCCAGCACCCACGGAATGACACAGAGAAGCTAACTTCCCACTTAGGACACACCAGCAGCCCAGCAGGGAGCAGCCAGCACAGAACTCTGGGAGCTGAGCCCAGAACCCCGTGAATCAGAGGCTTTGGACCCAGGGCAGCCAAACCAGCAGCCGGCTAGAGGGACTCCAGAACAACAGAAGCTGTGGCTTTTCCAGAATTACCAATACATAAATGCCTAGGACAAAGTGAGAGGTTAGTGCCCTATGGACATTGGGACCAATATTTGGGAACACATCAGCTTCTTCCCCTGGGGGCAAGAAGTCACAGGAGGAGGAGCCGCAGCACAGCCACCATTTTGCACCTTCAGCTCCTGCCCTGCATACGGTAGGGGGATCAGGCAAACAGTCTGTGGGGTAATTGCTCTTGCTTTAACCTCCCTGGATCTGTATTGCTCTCTGGAGTGGAGGTCTTGGGGTATATGTCCAGCTTAACAGAGTGTGTGGGGGCTGCAGGGAGGGTACCCAACTAAGACTTCTCGCAGTTGATAAGACCCCAACATTTGGGACAGAAGCTCCCCTGTCTGGTAGCAGAGTCCTACTGTGGCAACAAGCCCCAAAGTCAAGTAATTAAGTGGCAATATGCCTAGGCAAAGGAAACAAAATAAGCAGAAAAATGCAACACTAGACTCCTATTTGGGCGGCAAAGAGGATTGAAGCATAGAACAGGAGGAGGACTGTGAGGTCAGAAATCCTGCACCAAAAATCCCAAATGAAAATACGAGTGGGTTACAGGACATAGAGGAACTTAAGAAGGATTTTAAAAACCAAATAAGAGAAGTAGAGGAAAAATTGGGAAGAGAAATAAGAAGGATGCAGGAAAGGTGTCAAATGAGAGTCAACAGCCTGACTGAGGAAAATAACACCTTAAAAATAAATTAACTCAACTGGCAAAAGAGGCTCAAAAGGGCAATGAGGAGAAGAATGCCTTAAAAAGTCGAATTTGCCAGATGGAAAAGGAATCTCAAAAGGGGATTCATTACTTCAGAATTAGACTGGAGGAAATGGAAGCCAGTGACCTTATGAGAAATCAAGATGCTGTTTAACAGATCCAAGCAATTGAAATAATAGAAGGCAATGTCAAATATCACATAGGAAAAAACCACTGACCTGGAAAATAGATCCAGGAGAGATAATTTAAAAATTATTGGACTACCTGAAAGCCATGATCCAAGAAAGAACCTAGAAATCATCCTTTAAGAATTTCTCAAGGAAAATTGCCCTTATGTTTTAGACCCAGAGGGTCAAATAGAGGTTGAAAGAATCCATCGATCGCCTCCTGAAAAAGATACCCAAAAGAAAACTCCTTGGAATATTATAGCCAGGTTCCAGAATTCCCAGATCAAGGAGAAAATACCACAAGCAGCTAGGAAGAAACAATTTCAATATTGTGGAAACACAATCAGAACAGCACAGGACCTGGCATCTTCTACACTGAGGGATCAAAGGGCATGGAATATGATATTTTGCAGGGCAAAAGACCTGGGATTAAAACCAAGAATCACCTAACCTACAAAAATGAGTATCTTGTTTCAGCAGAAAATATTGTCATTCAGTGGAATAGAGGACTTTCAATCATTCTTGAAAAAAAACCAGAGTTGAATAGAAAATTTGACATTCAGACACAAGAAGCAAGAGATGATTAAGAAGGTAAAGAGGGAAATAAATTAGAATTGGTCAAGTGGAAGGTAATGACTCTCATATATCAAGAATCAGTCAAATAGAAACAAAGGAGTGAAAAAATACAAGAAAAAGTAAAATACATTATTGGCAAAAACAACTGACTTGGACAATAGATCCTGGAAAGATAACTTAAAAATTATTGCTCTGCTTGAAAACCATGATGAAGAAGCATCTAGACATCATTTCTCAGGAAATCATAAATAAATGCTTCCCTGAGATCCTAGAACCAGAGGGTAAAATAGTTGTCAGAAGAATCAACCAATCACTTCCTGAAAGAAAACCCAAAATGAAAATGCATAGGAATATTGTAGCAAAATTCTATAATTATCAGATCAAGGAGAAGATACTGCAAACAGCCAGAAAGAAACAATTCAAATATTGTGGAAATATAGTCAGGATCACACAGGATCTTGCAGCTTTTACATCAAAAGATCAGAGGGCTTGGGATATGATATTCCATGAGGTAAAAGTGCTTGTATTACAACCAAGGATCAATCCAGAAAAATTGAACATAATCTTTTTGGCACAGAGATGGACATTCAAAGAAATAGGGGACTTCCAAACTTTCTTGATGAAAAGAACAGAGCTCAATGGATTACATACTAATCAGTATGTTCTAATAACTCTTTCATGAGATGCCCACAACAGTTCTGAATATCAATTTGGAATTACATAAGAAAATATAAAAATATTTTTGACCAAGTGATTCCAATTTTGATATATACCTTGAGGAAGCAAATGATAAAGTAAAGTCCAATTAATCCAAAAATATTTTTGATAGATATTTTTTAATGATAACAAATAGCTAAAGAAAAACATTTGTCCATTTATTAAGTAATGACTGAAAAAATATATAGTCTCTGAATATAACAAAATGTTATCATTTCACAGGAAATTACAAATATAAGCATTTCAAGGAAACTTTGAAGTATTTGGATGAACTGATACTTTGCAATAAATGAAACCAACAGAACAATATACACTCTAATTAGGACAAGGAAAATAAATATTATGACAAAGTAATCTCTGAGTAATTGAAAAATCAATGGATGTCCTCTAGAACAGATGATAAAACAACTCCCTCTTCATGGAAGAAGGCTGTCTATAACAATTCAATATATTTTCAGCTATGGTCAAGGTATCATACTTTTCATTAATAAATTTTCCTCTTTTTATCTCATTTTTGCTTAGCATTTATTTGGCATTGAAAAAAATTTTTGAGTTCCAAATTTTCACCCTCCCTACCACCTTTCCTCACCTACTGAGAGCCAAGCAAAATCATGCCAACCATACATGTGAACTAACACAAAATAAATTTTATTTTAGACATATCATAAAAATCAAGAAAGATGAAGTCACAAAATTATACTTCAATTTGTACTCAGAGTTCATCAGTTCTCTCTCTCTCTCTCTCTCTCTCTCTCTCTCTCTCTCTCTCTCTCTTTCTCTCTCACTCTCTCTCTTTCCCTGAAGTTTTATAATATTTTTCATAATGAATCTTTTGTAATTGTCTTGGATCATTGTATTAATCAGAGTAACAAAGTCCTTCATAGTTGATCATTATTTCAACATTTCTATGATTGTGTACAATGATCTTCTGGTTTTTCCACTTTGCTTTCCATTAGTTCACATAGGTTTTGCCATATTTTTCCTCCTGAAACCATCCTCTTCATCATTTCTATAGCATAGTAGTCCTACATCAAAATCACATAACAAGTTCTTTAGTCCTTCTCTATTTGATGAGCATTCCTTAATTTTCATTCTTTCCATCACAAAAAGAACTGGTACAAATGTTTTTGTACATATATGTCTCATACCTTTACTCTATTTGAGATACAGGCCTCATAGTGATATTGGTGGGTCAAAGGGTATAGACAGTTTTATAGCCCTTTGGGTATACTTTCAAATTATTCCCCAGAACAAGTACTCTAGGACTTTAAAACTTCACCAACTCTTTACTAGTGTACTTATTTTCCTTCATCCCTTACAGCATTTTTCATTTCTGATATGTATAAGGTGGTACATCAGAATTGTTTTAATCTTCATTTCTATAGTCAATAGTGGTTTAGAGCATTATTCCAAAAGACTATAGGTAGCTTTAATTTCCTCTTCTGAAAACTGCATGTTCATATCCTTTGACTGTCATTTGGGGTGTTGCTTATATTTGTATAAATTTGACTTGCTTTTTCATATATGTCAGAAATGAGGACGGTATCAAAATTGACATTAATTTTTTCTGATATTAATTCATTGTCTATGGTATCTGTTAGCAAAATGCATTTTCCTTGATTATGTCCCTTAATTAGGTCTCCTTTTACTTTGTCTTTGTTTGAGATCACCATTGCTGCCATTCACTTTTTTTATTTCAGTTGAAGCAAATAGATTCTGCTTCAACACTTTAACTCTGTGGGTGTCTTTCTAGTTCAAGTGTGTCTCTTGGAAACAATATATTATTGTATTCTGATTTCTAATCCATTGGCTAGCCACTTCTCTTTTATGGGTGAACTCCTTCCATTCACATTGATAATTATGGTTACTAACTGTATATTTCCCTCCATTATAATTTCTTTTGTTTCTTCTTCTCTCGTTTCTGTCCCTCCTCCAATTCTGTTTTGCTTTTACAACTGACTCACCTAATTCTGTCTTCTCTTCTATGGCCACTCTACAGCTCTCATCATCTTTTCCTTCTATTTCTCTACTGGATAATGGAGGTAGTTATACCCAACTAAGTGTGTACACATATTCTTCCCTTTGAACCAATTCCCATAAAAGTGAGGTTAACGGGGCGGCTAGGTGGCACAGTGCGTAGAGCGCTGGCCCTGGAGTCAGAAGGACCTGAGTTCGGATCTGGCCTCAGACACTTAACACACACACACACACACACAAACAAAAACCTAGCCATGTGACCTTGGGCAAGTTACTTAACCTCCAAAAAAAAAAAAAAAAAAAGAAAAAAAGTGAGGTTAAAACATTGCCCATGATATCCCACCCATTTTCCCAACCACTATAAAAGATTTTAGCGTGCCTCTTTGATGTGACAAACATTTTCTCATTATAACCTATCCTTTTTCAATTTTCCTAGGATATCTCTTGTTCTTATTTCCTTTTCCTCCCTTTTTTGTCTTTATTAATTTGTTTGTTTATTTTTAGTTTATTTTTTTTTCAAAATGTGCACTTTAATATTACAAACACAGCAGTAGAAGGGAAGGGAAAGGGGGTTCATGGACCCCAAACCCATTTCCCCAGTAACATATATGATGAGGGAGGCCTCTGGGGCCCCCAAGTGCCCCCCACCCCATCCCATCCTCCCCAGCTCTGGGCCAGAAAGCCAGAAGCAGAGAAGATAGGAACAAGGATGAAAGGTATGAAAGGAAGGACTGTAGTAATTGGTGGATAGAAACTGCGTTACCAACCCTGGTCTAGTGGGCTCAGGGTAGCTGGGAGTCTAAGTCCTGATTGCCCAGAGTCCAAGGTGAAACAGCGAGAGAAAAAAGGTTCAGAGATACCAGACTGAGCAATTAGCAAAAGTCCTGAGGGGAGCTCCTGGCTCACAATACTTCAGACCAAGCTGCAAGACCTGGAAGGAAGGGGGGGGAAGGACAGTATTATGGTGAGAGAGGGCAAGAGGCAGGGGCTTTTTAGTTTATAATATGCAGGTCCACAATCCCTTGAGTTTCAAATTTTCTCTCCTCTATCTCCTCTCCCCTCCTCCTACCCCTTTGGCAGCATGCAATTAAGTATAGGATCTACAAATAGATCATGACATTAGACATTAGTTAGGTTATAAAGAAGGGTTGTAACAGATGGAATGAACAATGGGGAAGAGGAAACAAAACCAAACAAGAAAAAATAAAGAGAACAGGTAGTTTGCTTCAATCTGCATTCAAACCCTGTTCTATCTATTTCTTTCTCTGAATGTAGACATCTCTCTCAACCACCAGTCTTTTGGAGTTGTCTTATAACCCTATATTGCTGAGAAGTGTCCAGTCTTATCAAAGTTGGTCATGACACATATGTTGTATCTGTAATTGTGTAAAATTTCTCCTGGTTCTGCTCTTCTCACTCAGCATCAGTTTGTATAAGCCTCTCAAGGCAAATATGAAGTCTGTCTGCTCCTCCTTTCTTATAGCTCAATAGTATTCCATTACATTCATATACCACAACTTCTTTAGCCATTCCCCAGTTGATGGGCATCCCCTTAATTTACAATTCTTTGCCCCCAGAAAAAAGAGCTACTATAAATATTTTTGTATACATGGGTCTTCCTCACACTTCTATGATCTCTTTGGAATACAACCCTAGAAGTGGTATTGCTGGGTCAAAGTGTATGCACTTATTAATAGCCCTTCGGGTATATTTCCAGATTGCTCTCCAGAATGGTTGAATCAGAATTTGGTAGGACTCCTTCTTCATTAAATTTCCCAAATAGTTTGTGGAAAATTGGAATAAATTGTTCTTTAAATGTTTGATAGAATTCACTAGTATATCCATCTGGCCCTGGATGTTATTTCCAAGGTAGTTCAATGATGATTTGTTCAATATCTTTTTTCTGAGATGGGGCTATTTAAGTAATTTACTTCTTCATCAGTTAATCTGGGCAGCTTATCTTTTTGTAATCATCCATTTCACTAAGGTTGTCAAATTTATGTGTAAACAACTTATAAAAATAAATTCTAATTACTGATGCCATTTCCTCTTCATTGGAGGTAGATTCACCCTTTTTGTTTTTTTTAAACAAAAGCTTTATTAACTTCTGTTTTACATCATTCATTTCCACCAGATTTTGAGTTACAATCATTTTCCCCCTGTTATTCCCCTACCCAATGTCCCAGAATAGCAGTCCCACAAGATATCGCTTCCTCCAGTCTGCTCTCTCCCATACCTTCTCCCATAACCCCTTCGACTTTTCCATTAGAGGAAGGTGAATCTTTGTGTCCCAATGCCTGCACATCTTATCTCCCTAATGCAAGCAAAAGGGTATTAATAATAGTATTTATATATATATATATATTTGAAACATTTAATGTTAAGACCTCGAATTTCAGATCCATTTCCATCCTCCCTTGTCACCCATTCCCTCTTGTGAGATAAGTAATTCAGTATATGTTGTACATGTCTATCTATGCAAAACATTATCCTAATAGATATATTGTACAAGGCTGCTTATAATTCCCTCCCACTCATCCCACCCCCCACCTGGTCCATTCCCTACATGATCCTGTCCCTCTTCTATAGTGGGTACTTCCAACCTCCCCTCCCCCCAAGGATGCCCTCCCATCCATCATCCCTCCTCTCATCCCCCTTCCCCCTATCCTGCTGCAGGTTAAGATATCCCATTTAGTATGTCTGTCATTCTCTCCCTGAACCAAATTCAATGTGAATGTGGTTTTGCCTTTTTAGCCTTCCTATTCTCCCCCTCCCTTGCAACCACTTCCCCTTGCTTCTTCTACATGGGATAGTTTACCCTACCCTGTCTCTCCCCATCTCCTCTTGCCACTTTCCTCTCTCACCTCATAATTTCATCCCTTGAGTATTCTCCCTTCCCAACAAATTCAGCCTATGCCCTCTATCCACATACACACACATTCACATATGTATTCATATGACCACACACCCTTCTTCCATTATTTTCATAGTGAGAAATATATCATCACTCACAGTTATTATTTTTCCATATAGGAATGTAAATAATTCAACTTTGATAAGTTCCTTTTGATTTCTTTTCCCTGATTACCTTCTCAGGCATCTCTTGCTTCTTGTGTCTGGATGTCAAATTTTCTATTCAATTCTGGTTTTTTCCTCAAGAATGCTTGAAAGCCCTCTATTCCACTGAATGACCATATATTCCCCTGAAACAAAATACTCAGTTTTGCTGGGTAGGTTACCCGTGGGTTCATTCCCAGTTCTTTTGCCCTCTGGAATATCATATTCCATGCCCTTTGATCCCTCAGTGTAGAAGCTGCCAGGTCCTGGGCTATTCTGCTTGTGTTTCCACAATATTGAAATTGTTTCTTCCTGGCTGCTTGAAGTATTTTCTCCTTGATCTGGAGATTCTGGAACCTGGCTATAATATTCCTGGCAGTTTTCTTTTGGGGATCTTTTTCAGGAGGTGATCAGTGGATTCTTTCAACCTCTATTTTGCCCTCTGGATCTAAAACATCAGGGCAGTTTTCCTTGAGAATTTTTTGAAGGGTGATTTCTAGGTTCTTTCTTTGATCATGGCTTTCAGGTAGTCCAATAATTTTTAAACTGTCTCTCCTGGATCTATTTTCCAGGTCAGTGGTTTTTCCCATGAGATATTTCACATTGCCTTCTACTCTTTCATTTGTTTGGATCTGCTTAACAGCATCTTGATTTCTCATAAAGTCATTAGCTTCCATTTGCTCCAGTCTAACTCTGAAGGAATGAATCTCCTCAGTGAACTTTTGAGATTCTTTTTCCATCTGGCAAATTCGACTTTTTAAGGCATTCTTCTCCTCATTGCCCTTTTGGGCCTCCTTTGCCATTTGAGTTAGTCTCTTTTTTTTATGATTTTTAAAAAAAAAGTTTATTACAATGTACAATAGACTCATTAAGATGACACTTAATCTTGGCTTCGGGCGGCAACAGATGTTGAAGTAAGAAATGCAGATGTCACAAAGCAAGAGAGAAACCAACAGGGATCACCATTTTATCTACACAGGATCGGCTACTTTTTGCCAGATTTATTAATCCCACCACTGGCAAGTGGTCCCTTCCCAGCAGCTTTTGCTTTTAACTCTTCCAGTTTTTTCTGTTCTTCTTTTTGTTTTTGTTTGAAAGCTATATCTTCGTCATCCATTTCCTTGGTTTGCTTCTTGGGCTGCTTCAGAGGCTTCTTCTTACCACCCTCGAGACCAGACATAGTGCCTGCTGCTGTTTCCCCGAGCCACTTCGGTGCCGGAAGCCTAGTCTCTTTTTTAATGTGTTGTTTTCCTCAGTCAGGCTGTTGACCCTTATTTCATACTTTTCCTGCATCCTTCTCATTTCTCTTTCCAATTTTTCCTGCACTTCTCTTATTTGATTTTTAAAGTCCTTCTTGGGTCCTCTATGGCCTGCAACCCGCTCATGTTTTCCCCTGGGGCTTTTAGAGCAGGACTTCTGACCTCACAGTCCTTTTCCCGCTCTATGCCCCCAAAATAGGAGTCTAGGGTTGCATTTTTCTGTTTCCTTTGCCTTGGCATGTTGCCACTTAATTGCTTGACTTTTGGGCTTGTTGCTACACTATAGCTTTAAGGCCAGATAGAGGAATTTTCGTCCTGAACATGTGGGGGCAACTTCTGTTTCTGGCAAGCTGCAAACCCACCCACGACTTCCACCCTAGATCACAATCCAGATCCAGGGAGGTTAAAGCAAGAGCAATTACCCCACAAGTCTGATCGCTGGATCTCCCTACAATTTGCAGGCCCTGGAGCCAGAGCTGCCTCTGAAAACTACAAAATGGCATGTCTCCTCCACAGCTTCTAGCCCCCAGGGGAGGGAGCTGACGCATTACCCAAATACTGGTCCCAAAGTCCATAGGACACTAACCTCTTACTTTGTCCTGGGCATGTCTATGTTGATAATTCTGGAGTCACCACAGCTCCTGGTGTTCCTCCAACCAGCTGCTGGCCCTGCCGCCCTGGGGCTAAAACCTCTGCTCATGCGGACCTGGGCTCGGCTCTGCTCCCTGCACTCTGCTCGATGCACTCTGCCAGGTCCCAGACCACTGCGCTGGTCCTTCCTACTGGGCTGCTGGGCTGTCCTCAGTGGGAGGTTAGCTTCTCTGTGTCATTCTGTGGGTGTTGGGGCTCCATAAGTTGTTCAGAGTCCCCTTTTACATAGTTTGGGGGGAATCTGGGGGCAGAGTGGCTTGGATGAGCTGTTTCTACTCTGCCATCTTGGCTCCGCCCCCCACCCTTTTTGTTTTGATACTCATTATTTGGTTTTCTTCTTTCGTTTTTTTATCATATTGACTAAATGTCTTTTTTTTTCATAAAACCAGCTCTTTGTTTCATTTATTAATTCAGCACTTTTCTTAATTTCAATTTTATTTCTTTCTCCTTTGGTTTTCATTATTTCTAATTTAGTATTTAATTGTGGATTTTCATTTTGTTCTTTTTCTACCTTTTTCAATTGCATGCCCAATTCATTGACCTCCATTTTCTCTAATTTATTCATGTAGGCACTCAGGGATATAAAACATCCCCTAAGAACCACCTTTGCTGCACCCTACAAATTCTGGTATGTTGTCTCATTGTTGTCATCCTCTTAAATGAAGTTACTGATTGTTTCTATAATTTCTTGTTTGGCCCACTCATTCTTTAGGATTAAACTATTTAGTTTCCCATTATACCTTAGTCTATCTTTCCATGGCCCTTTATTACATATGATTTTTACTGCATCATTATCTGAGAATGATGCATTTAATATTTCTGCCTTTCTGCACTGAATTGTGAAGTTTTTATGCCCTAGTACATGGTTGATTTTTTTTTTATAGGCTGTGTACCACTGAGAGTAGGTATATTACATTTTATCCACATTCACTTTTCTCCAGAGATCTATCATATCTAGTCTCTGTAAAGTTCTATTCTTGTCCTTAGCTTCTTTCTTGTTTATTTTGAGGTTAGATTTATCAAGTTCAGAGAGGGGGAGATTGAGGTCACCCACTAGTATTGTTTTGCTATCTATTTCTTCCTCTAATTCCCTTAACGTCTCCTCTAGGAATTTGGATGCTATACCACTTGGTGCACATATGTTAAGTAATGATATTGATTCATTCTCAATGGTGCCTTTTAGGAGGATATAGTTTCCTTCCTTATCTCTTTTAAATAGATCTGTTTTGCTTTTGTTTTATTTGAGATAAGGATTGCTAACCCTGTTTTTTTTTTACTTTAGCTGAAGCATAATATATTCTACTACAGCCTTTTACCTTTACCCTGTGAATGTCCCCTTGTTTCAAATATTATTTTTAATATTTTTAAATATTTTAATTAATTTTCTTCTATCCATCTTCATTTTATGGGAGAGTTCATCCCATTCCCATTCACAGTTATGATTACTATCTGTCTTTCCTTCTACCCTATCCCCTCCCCTATTTATGTTTTTGTTTCTTCCTTCTCCCATCCCCTACTTAAGAGGTTTCCTTTTCACCACCACCTCCAGCAGTATTCCCTCCCTCTTTACCCTACCCTTTCCCCTTACTACTATTTCCCTTCCTTCTAACCACCCCCTTTTAAGCCCCACCCCACCCCTCTTACTTCCTGTAAGGCACACTGAATTTTTATACTTATTGTAGTATGTTATTCCCTTTTTGACCCCAAACAAATAAGAGTAAATTTCATACAATGCTCTTCTCCCTCCCTTCTTCTTCTCTACTATAGTATATTTTTATGTCTCTGTGCTTTATAATTTACCTTTTTTCTACTCATTCTTTTCCTTCATCCCATTATAGTCCCTTTGAACCCCTTAATATTTTTTATCATCAGATTAGTCCATTTATACCCTTGGCCTCTATCTATGTATATCCTTTTTAAAGGTCATGAGAATCATATAAATTTTAATATTGACAGGTATCAGCTTCTCATATAGGGATGTAAACAGTTTGCTCTTATTGAATCCCAAGTTATGTGCATGTGTGCTTTTTGTGGGGTGTTTGTGTGTTTTCCTTGTTTACCTTTTTATGTCTTTCTAGAGTCTTGTAATTGGAGATCAAATTTTCTATTGAGCTCTTGCTTTTCCATTAGGAAAGTCTGGAAGTCTCTTATTTCATTAAATCACCATCTCCTTTCCTGAAAGATTATGCCTCCTTATGCTGGGTAGATGATCTTTGGTTGCAAATCCTTCCAAACTTTTGATGTAGGAGCTGTTAGGTCCTGTGTAATCTTGACTGTAGTTCCATGATATTTGAATTTTTTTCTTTTTGACTGCTTACAGTATTTTCTCCTTAAACTTGTAATTTGGAATTTGGCTACCATATTTCTTGGAGTTTTCAATTTGGCATCTCTTTCAGGAGTAGTCTGATGACTTCTTTCAATAACTATTTTACCCTCTGATTCTAGGACTTCAGGACAGTTTTCTTTGATGATCTCTTGGAAGATGTTGTCCAGACTACATTTTTCATCATGGATTTCCTGGTAGGCCAGTGATTCTTAGGTTATCTTTCCTGGAACTAATCTCCAGTTCAGTTATTTTTTCAGTGAACTATTTTACACTCTTTTCTAATTTTTCAATCTTCATGTTTTGTTTGACTAACTCATGATGCATCATACTGTCCTTAGGTTTGATTTTATTGATTCTAATTTTTAGTGAATTATTTTCCTCAGTTAGTTTTTGAAGCTCCTTTTTTAGAAAGGTATTTTCTCCTTTTGGATTTTGAACCTCTTCTCCCAATTCAACATTTTTACTTATTAAGAATTTATTTTCTTCGGTGAAATTTTTTTTTCTAGTTTGGTCACTATAGATTTAAATTTATCTTCTACCCCTCTAATTTGGCTTTTAAAATCTTCCTTAAGCTCTTCCAAGAATGCTTTTTTGGGCTTGAGACCAGCTCATATTTCCTTCTGTGGTCTCAGGTGTGAGTATAGAGTCCATATTGTCCTTTTTTGTATTTGGTTCTTCTTGCTTGCTACAATAAACTCAGATTGATGGTCTTGTTTTTCCTTCCTTTCCCATTTTGATTTCCTATTTCCTTATTTCTCAGACTGGGAGCTAAGGGCCTGGTTGTTGACTTTGTGTGCTGTAGCCTCTGGGTGTCTAGACTGAGGCCAATGCCAGGATTCTCAGTGTTTTCCCTGAGCTACCCTGAGGTTCACAGAGTAATCTGTGGGAGGGGGGGTGGTGCAGCCACTTCAGATTTCTACTTCTATGGCCCTGGGCTACAGATCAGGCAGGCTCAGCACCTTGCAGGCAGCAGAGCTGGTGTCTGTAGGTTCACCTGGTGGTTCTAAGGCCCACCTGGCCTTCTGTTGTTAGTGCTTGCTGGTTCCACCACCCTAGGTTGTGGGAACTCCTTTTGGTCAGCTGAGGTGGGGCTTCACTTTAGACTCCTCAAGGTCTCAGTTACACCCTTTCTCAGTGACTCCTAAGCCTGAGGCTATTTCCACTATTTCAGGATTTTGCTCTGGGTGGGACATTTATCTCTGGATTTTTTGGGTCAGGGAGGGGTAATCATAGCAGCTAGGGTTTACTTTGCCATCTTGGCTTCTGGAAATTCAGGTAGGTGATTTTAAAACTTCCATGCTGTGGGCTGATAGCCCCAGGAAAAGCTACAATCAGTGCTGTGGGCCCTGTGCTTTCTCTTAAAAAGCTCTGACTGATCCTCTGCCTTTTTGTGAGATTGTTGTAAATTGCCCTTTATGTGTGAATCTGCACACTGGGGCTCCTTCTCACTCTGCTATAGTCTGCTCTCTGCTCCAAGCTTGTGCAGCCCCCATGTGCTCAGCTCTCTCCCTGCCTAGACCTATCTGGGCACTTTCCTGGGCTGGGATTCTGCCACAATACATTTCCCAATGGATTCTATCACTCTAAAATCCATTTAGATTCCCTTTTTAAAGTTTAGTGACAGAATTCATGAAGGAGCTTAGTAAAGTTACTGCTTCCATTCCACCATCTTGGCTCTGCCCTCTTATTTCATTTTTAAGAGAACATATCATCATAATAGACTAATATTTGTGCCATCTGTCTATGTAGACTCCTAATTGCCCTATCAATGTTAAAGTTTTTAGGAGTTGCATGTATCATTTTCATCTATATGAATGTACAGAGTTTAGCTTTATTTAGTTTCGTATGGTTATTTTTTCATATTTCCCTTTTTTGTTTCTTTTATTTTCTGTTTGAATTTCAAACTTTCTATTCAACTGTAGTCTTTTCAACAGGGATGATCGAAACTTCTCTATTTCATTGAATATCCATTTCCCCTGAAGGATTATACTCAGCTTTCCCGGGTAGGTGATTCTATATTGTAATCCTAGCTTTTTCTTCTTGCAGATTATCATATTACAAGTCCTCTTCTCCTTTAACTAAAAGGCTAATAAATCTTTTGTGATTCTGACTAGGGCCCCATGATATTTGAATTGTCTAGTCGTTCCTTGCAATATTTTATCCTTGACCTCAGATCTGTGTAATTTGACTGAAGCATTGTTAGGAGTTTTCATTCTTATTTTAACTGGCAGATCTAAGATCATTTTTCTTTAATTTTTTTAAAATATAATGTCTAGGCCTTTTTTTGACTATATATTTCAAGTGGTCCAATAACTCTTAAATTATGTCTCCTCAATCTGTTTTTTTAGGTCATTTATTTTTTTCCAATAACATTTCATATATTCTTCTCTCTTTTTGGTTTTGGTTTATTGTTTCTGAAATACTCATGGAATCACTAGCTGTTACTTGCCCAATTCTGCTTTTTAAGGAATTCTTCAGTGCATTTTTGTACTTCCTTTCCATTTTCTCTATTCTGCTTTATAAGATGCTACAAATTCAGTATTTTTTGTGCTTCTTTTACCTAACTCAATTTTCTTTACATTATTTTCTTGCATTGGTCTCATTTCTTCTGTAAATTTTCCCTCATATTTCCTTATCTCTTTCTTTAACATTTCAAGTAATTCTTGGTAGTCTTAAGTCCAATTAGCAAATTTTTTTGAGGCTTTGATTTTAAATGTTTTCATATTCTTCTGGGTTTGTCTTCCTTGCTCTCTTCATCTGGTGTTGGGAGACATGGTTCTCAACTTCAGAGCTCTTTATCTGCTTTTTTCAGAGCTAGTTCTAGGGTTTGGGAAGTTCTCAGTGCTTCAAAGATGTTATGTTCTGGAAAGAATTGTGATCAGTTCTTTCCCGGCCTGTGCTCTTCTCTTTACCCAGGAAAGGCTCTGTTCCTCTGTCACCCTCCTCTAGGCTCTGCAACTGTGGCTAGGTCCCATGCTCCTCTGACCACAAGAGCTAGTTCTCTACACCATTCTAACATCGCAACCAGCATTTCTCCTCACATGTGACTAACCACAGCTCTCTTCTTTATCCTGGAATTATAAATTAGAACTGCATATGGGCAATAGAATTGTACATCAGTGCTAGCTGAAAATAGTTCCATCAAAAGGTCTTCTCTAATCTCTTTACTGGCTCTTCTGTGAGAGTTCCCAAACTTTCTCTTGCTGCTGCTTCTGCCTCCAATGTCCACTGATGGTGCTGCTCAATTGAGCACTTCTCTCCCAGTATCACAGAAATCCCCTGCTTACTGCCTAAGTTGTATTCACTTGGGGAAAAAATCTCCCTCTAACATTTTGTTTGTTCTGCTGCTTCAAAATTTGATTTCGTGGATTATTTTAAAGTTATTTGAAGGGGAATGTTAGGAGAGTTCAGCTGGATTGTTAATTGTACACTACCATATCAGCTTCCCCTCCCCAAATGATTATTTTTTTTCTTCAATATAAGGGAGGGTTCCATTTGAATGGTAGAGTGAGAGTTAAAATGACTGATGACAAACAAGCATCAATAAAATTACACTGTAGTAAAGAAAAAGAACTACATTGTGAGAGCATTAATTGGTTCACATCTTATTACACATCATAAAATTTATTTTATGGGGCCCCAGGCCCTTTCCCACCAAGGCAGAAGTGCTGGAGCTGCAGTTGACATGTATTGGAGCCCCGTGTGTGGTGCACTTCATCAACTGGCCGGTGTATTTTGTAGGGTGGCTGGAGAAGATCCACCCCAGCAGCAATTCCTTTGTCCTGTCAGATGGAGAAGGCCAACAGGTCATGGTGGAGTTGGTGGAGACATTGGAAGAGGAGATTTCCAGCATCCTGGAGGTGGTGAGCAGGGTGACGGCCAAAGCCACCATCTCATGCATGTCCTACGTGCTGTTCAGAGACCACAACAGCATCTTTGATCTCTGGCTCTATAGTGACGCTCTCAAAATCATCCACGAGTTCCCACAGTATTATCCGTTTGGGGCCACACAGCAGGACTGATGTCTCCTGATGGTGGCAGCCTTCCCACCACTGCATCTAACAGTGGCACTTCTCCTGGCCTGCTGTCTCCAAACCCTGAGGCCCCAGTGAAGGCCTCCTGGTGTGTAGCAGCAAGCACCCCAACATCCCCAGGGTGGCTGCCAAAACAGGTTCTTAGATCTGCTTTTGTTAAGAAAAGCAACTCAAAATCAGTTAACAAGCTCACTTTAATTAATCAAACATATTACCTAGTTCAGGGGGAAAAGGTCAGCACCCTGAACTTCAGAGTATACAGACATATCAGACAGACAGGCTTCCAAACTGTCCAACCATTATCATTATCAAAATCACAGTTACCAGAGAGGGAAGCATCAACATCTGGGTTTTCAAGGGCTTCCCAGAGTCTCATCTGGTCAAATCACACAACACTTCTTAAAGTGAGCCCCCAAGCAGTCAGAGTTTATATAGCCTTCTCCTGGCTCAGAGAATGTAACAACCTTCTTGACCCACTGCCCAATCACAAAGTATCAAGTCATGGGTTTTCCTGAAAAACAAGCCTCCCACCAGAGGCTCCAGGTGCACTTAACCTAGGGGCAGGGAAGAACTTTAAATTTGCATTTCCATTACATGGTGGCAGCCCTGAATGACTGTCTGTGTGTCTGTCTGATAAGGTTAGCTTTAGCCTGGCAAACAAAGCTCTTTGATTAATAAAAAAGAATAATTATGTCCTCTGGGAAAAAATATATTTTATGTAAATTTCCTCTTGCATTGCTATGATGGCATGTTAATATTTATGTATAGTTAGGGGAAGTGAGAAGGAAAATATTAGAGCCTTAATGTGCAATGGCTGAATAGATGGTTCATCTGAGAATCTGAAAGACTCCTCACCAGAAGATTAGCCACCAAGTCATCAATTATTTTCCCCATAGAAAATTTTTGTAAATGGTCATCTCAGAGTGGGCAAATAATGGGCCGTGCTTGTTCATTAGTGAACAAAGCCACCACAATGAATTCATAGATCTATTGAAGTGGGAAATAATTGAAATCATTAAATATTGGCATTTCACTTAGTATGTACTGAAAATCCAGGCTCAGTAATCAAAGGTAGGGTAATTTCCTCTTCAACTGAATAAACATTTATCAATTTAATACTAAAGTATATCCTTTCTCCCTGACAAATAGAACTTTATGTATTTTACATTTATTTACATTTATGTATTTACATTTTACATTTACATTTTACATACATGAGCTAAAAAAATGAAGGAATAATTATATAATGAAAGATTTTATCTTTTTTATTTTAGCCAACAATTAACAGAAATTTGACACTATTTATCACCTCATTGTCTTGATTAATCTCTCTTCTCTGGGCCTTTGTAACATTGCTTCTTCTTGTCTTTCTAGGTGATGGCTCCTTCTCAACTTCTTTTGAAGATTCTTCATCCTTTACATGTCCAGTAACTCTGGGGGTTACCACACAGTTCTTTTGTAGGTATCCCTTAGCATTTTCTGCAGCTTTTTTCCTTACTCATTATTGACTTCATCATTTGACAAGAGTTTAATTGCAATCTGGATATTGATGACATTATTTATTTTTTGTAATTTCTTTAAATTTATTTTTAGTTTTCAACATTCATTTCCACAACATTTTGAGTTACAAATTTTCTCCCCATCTTACCCTTAACCCCGACTTCAAGAGAGAGAGCCCAGGTAATATCCCTTCCCCCAATCTGGTCTCTCTTATATCCTCCCCCATTCTCCCTCTAACTTTCTAGTAGGGCAAATGGATTTCTATATCCCCATGCCTATATGTCTTATTTCCAATTTGCATGTAAAAAACAATTTTTGAACATATGTTTTTTTTAAAACTGTGATTTTAAGGTTCTTTCCCTTCTTCCCTCCTTACCCACCCCTACTGGAGAGATAAGAATTTCAATATAGCTTTTACATGCATAGTAAAGAAAAAAATGTTTCTATAATAGTTACACTGTGAAAGACTTCCCTCCATCCCATCCTGCCCCCCACTTATTCTATTTTCTACTTTGACCCTGTCTCTTTTTGAAAGTATGATCTTCTAACTCCCCTCTCCCACAATCTGCCTTCTCTTCTATCATCCCCCTCTTATCCCCTTCCCCCCTACTTTCCTGTATGGTTAGATACCCAAATGAGTGTGTATATTATTCCCTCCTTAAGCCAAATGCATTGAGAATGTTGACCCATTCCCTTTCACTTTCCTCAGCTTCCTTTCCATTGTAACAGTTTTCTCTTGCTTCTTTTATATGAGATAATTAACCCTATTCAATATCTCCCCTTCTCCTTCTCCCATTATATTCCTCTCTCACCTCTTTTATTTTTTTTAGATATCATCCCTTCCTATTCAACAGATACTGTGCCCTCTGTCTATGTATATATGTACATACATATGCACACACTCACATATGTATTTATACATACATGAACCCTCCTGTACATACATACATACATACATGTGTGTATATATATATATATATTTTCCTTCAACTATCCTCATACTCATACTGAGAAAACTCTCATGAGTTACAATTATCATTTTTCCATATTGGAATGTAAATAGTTCAACTTGAATAAGTTTTTTATGATTTCTTTTTTCTTGTTTAGCTACTTATGCTTCTCTTGCTTCTTGTTTTTGAAAGTCAAATTTTCTGTTCAGCTCTGTGTTTTTCTTCAAGAATACTTGAAAGTCCTTTATTTCATTGAATGATCATATTTTCCCCTGAAACATTATACTCAGTTTTGCTTGGTAGTTTATTCTTGGTTTTAACCCTAGCTCCTTTGACCTCTGTAATATCATATTCTAATCCCTTCAAACACTTAGCTTAGAAGCTGCTAGATCTTGTGGTATTGTGATTGTGTTTCCACAATACTAAAATCATTTTTTTTCCTGATTGCTTGCAGTATTTTCTACTTGACCAGGGAACTCTGGAATTTGGCTATGATATTCCTAGGAGTTTTCTTTTTGGGATCTTTTTCAAGTGGCAGCTGGTGAATTCTTTCTATTTCTATTTTGCCCTCAGGTTCTAGAATATCAGGGCAATTTTCCTTGAGAGTTCCCTGAAGGATTATTTCAAGGCTCTTTCTTTGACTGTGGCTTTCAAGTAGTCCAACATTTTTTAAATGATTTCTCCTGGATCAATTTTCCAGGTCAGTAGTTTTTCCAATGAGATATTTCACATTGCCTTCTGTTTTTTTTTTTGTTGTTGTTGTTGTTTGTTTGTTTGGATCTGTTTTATAGTATCTTGATTTCTCATAGTGTGATTAGCTTTCATTTGCTCCAATCTAATTTTGAAGGAATTATTCTCTTCAGTGAGTTTTTGAAATTACTTTTCCAACTGGGCAATTCAGCTTATTAAGGCATTCTTTCCTCACTGGCTTTTTGGGCCTCTTTTGCTATTTGAATTAGTCTATTTTTAAGGTGTTACTTTCTTCAATATTTGTGTGTGTGTGTGTGTGTGTGTGTGTGTGTGTGTGTGTGTGTCCTTTAGTAGGCTATTGACTCTCTTTTTTTTTTCTTTTTTGCATTTTGTTCAGCAATTAGGGTTATGTGACTTGCCCAAGCTCATATGGCTACTTTTTTTGTGTGTTAATTGCCGGAGGCCAAATTTGAACTCAGGTCCTCCTGACTCCAGGGCTGGTCCCCTATTCACTGCACCACCTAGCTGCCCCTTGACTCTCTTTTCATGATTTTCTTGCATCATTTTGATTTCTCTTCCCAATTTTTCTTCCACTTCTCTTACTTGATTTTCAAAACCCTTTTTCAGCCCCTCCATGGACTGTAAACAGTTCATGTTTTTTTGGAAGCTTTTGATGCAGGAATTTTGACTTTGTTGACCTCTTCTCCTTCCGTGGTTTGATCCTTTTTGTCTCCAAAAAGGAATTCTATGGTCATATTGCTCTTCCTCTTCTTGTTCAACTTGCCAGTCAATCACTTGACTTTTGTGCTCTTTGTCACAGTAGAACTCTCCTTCCAGGATGGAGAGAGCTGTGTCCCAAATATTGTGGTTTTTGCAAATGTTGTCAGAGCTATGAGAAGTGTGTTCTCTCCACAGACACCACAAGCTCTGGCACATTGGTCACACATTGCAGGACAACCACCCAATACTGCCATCTAGATCCAAGCAGGCCAAAGCAACAGCAATTACCCCCTGAATGGTCACTTGGTCCCACTACTTTCTGCAGGCCAAGGATTCTGGAGGCAGCCACGTGTCCACACTTGCAGCCACAGTACCTCTGCCTCTCACCCCAGGGGCAGGGGCTAAACCATGCTCTTTTGTCACTGAGTTCCAACTCAGTTCCCCACTAACCTTTTACTTTCTCTTTGGTGTTTATGGGTTGACAAGTCTGGAAACCGCCACAGCTGCCAGTGATTCTCTCTCCTGAAGTCTGCTTTGGCCTGTCTATGCCCCTGGTCTACGCTTCCATAGGTCTGGTGGTGAGTGGTTCATGTGGAGCTGTGTTCATCTCCCAGCTTGGTGTGATAGAACCTTCCTGTCAGCCTGCCATGCTACCTTCAGTGGGTGATTGGTTTCTTTCTGTCATTTTGTGGGTTCCATAGCCCTAAAATTTGTCTGGAGTGATATTTTGCAGGTATTGTAGATGGTTGGTGCATGAACTCAGAGAAGCTTTTGCTTTTACTCTGTCATTTGGCTCCACCCCCTGACACCCTTTTCTTGAAATATAACTCCAGTCTGCTTTCTGAACTCTTGACCTAAAACATAAAATTCCTTTTCAGTTGACAATTTGTAACATAAAATAATTTTTGTTAGACATTTCAAAGTCTGCACAGAATAGAGGTTATTCTTTTTTTTTACTCCTACAAAACTTATTCTTCTTCCAAAATCCCTTTTGTATTTTAGAAGACACCAATATCTGAATAGTAACCTCAGTTTAGATTCTCTCTATTATTCTCTACTTCTCACTCTTATGTGCAGTTAGTTGCCACATTTTATTACTTCTCTCTCTACATCTTTCACATATGTCTAATCTCTACTCACAAAGTCACCATTCTATTTCAGGCCTTTATACCTTGGGATGTGTGTGTGTGTGTGTGTGTGTGTGTGTGTGTGTGAGAGAGAGAGAGAGAGAGAGAGAGAGAGAGAGAGAGAGCAAGAGCATCATAGCATCATGGTGGGTAATATGAAAGATACGATAAAGAGCTGACTATGGAGTCTGGAAAACCTGGTTTCAACTACTACTTCTCACATATACTAATAAGGTGCTGATCTGCATAGGTTAAAACATTTCTCATCAGGACAGCAAACAACAAAAGTAATGTGCAAAAATAATTGTTATAAAACAATAACAAAAAACAAACAAAAAATCTTACGCATGAACAAATGGGGTGTTGTTCACTACTCTAAGAATAACATTCTTGAATACAGTGTCTATTTAATTTTATCTTTATAGACCCAAGACTTAGCACTGGATCTGAAATATAATAAGTGCCTAATAAATGCCATAAATTTATTGACATAATCATATTTTAATGATAATTGACAATAATTCCTAAATAATAAGTATTTGTAGTTTTGTCAAAAAGGTCTTAATTAGCAATTCTTTAACATATTGAATAACTGTGTTTCACTTCTCATAACTTAGTAGTCTCTGGCAAGGTGAAAGTCAATGAAAGACAAGAGCTTTGAATTGTTTCATATTAAGGTAATTTCTAGTGCTAAGTCAGGCCCAGTCTACTCTGAGTAGTATGGATTTGCTAGCTTCTTTTCCTACAGGAGTTAGCAATTCAGTTAAAAACACATCTCTCTGGTCATCACCCTTATTTCTTTCATTCCTACTGAAAACCTGAATTCTTTCCTGCCTTTTTTGTTTTCCTGATAGATGTTATTTCATTATCATTCAAGAATAATGGCATCCAAGATTCTTCCCAGCTATGCTCTCTCACCATGCCCCTGACTGCCTCCTGGGCTGTGAAGCAACCTTCCTTCTCTTCTTTCCTCTATTAAAATTCAACTTCTTTGAGGCAGGGAATTTATTGCTTGCTTCCATTTGTAGTCAGCCTTTAACACTAACATAGTAAGCATTTATTAAATGCATTATCTATCCATCTACCTATCTAATTATCTACCTACTATTTGCTCTGTATGCTTAGCTACACTAAGTATAGACAAAATCTACCAGATTAAAGGGGAGAAAGAGGCAGGTTCACATAGTAAAGAGAATGTTTGGTTCATGTTTTCTTCGTAAAGCCCCTCCCCATGTGCCCTCCACTATATGACCCTGGGCAAATCACTCAACTTCTGTTCCTCTGGGCAAACATCTAAGATATTAGCTTTGTTTATCTACCTTCTTCTTCCTACATAGTAGTATTTTATTTTTCAATTACTTGTAACAATAGTTTCCAACATTCACTTTTATAAAATTTTGTGTTCCATATTTGTTCTGTCTCCCTCTCTCCCATCCCTCTTCCCCAAGACAGCAAGCCATCTGATATAGGCTACACATGTACAATCATATTAAACATATTTCCACATTTATTTACTTTCTTAATTTAAGTACCTTAATCCATTAGCTTCCTAAACTCCAGTAAACTACCAAAGAACAAGGCATATTAAAAGGAGAGGAAAAAAGAGAGATAGATTGCAATTCTTTTTAATGAGCTATTAACACTCCTTAGTACAGCGGTTAGAGTGCTGGGCCTGGGGTCAAAAAGACTCATCTTCTTTAATTCAAATCTGGCCTCAGACTCTTACTAAGTACATGACCCTGGGCAAGACACTTAACCTTGTTTGTCTCATTTCCTGAACTGGAGAGTGAAATGACAAACCTCTCCAATATTTTTGCTAAGAAAATCCCAAATGCTAACACAGAGTCAGAGAGGACTGAAATGACTGAACAAGAAAAAACAAAACAAAACATTAAGCTATACTATTAGTTTGTTTAAAATCTTTTCAAACATACCCAGTATATGCCTTGATATATCTAGCTTTATAAGACAGACCTATTGTTCTTACCTTGTTCATAATATTGTTTTCTTCATAAGGAAAATGTATGTTTAACTTAGTAATTAAAGCTTTTTAACACAAAAATGAACAAAAGTCCCTGTGATAAAACTAAGAAAGTTAAAACAACCAAAAGAAAAAAAACCCTGAAAATAAGTATTTTTAAATCTGCCCTACTATCTTTCATCTTTATAAAATAATTCAACTAGTTTATTTTTAATTTCTGTATATCAAACAAAAATTATAATGTGAGTGGACTAGGAGGAAACTCAGTTGCATTAAATAGACAAAATGAAATTTCTAGAATATTCTTCAGAGTTAACATGTTCTATGACTTCCTATATAACTAATGATAACTCCTGCTACTACCATCTTTTTTGTTATGCAAACATAAACAGGCATTTAAACTCCCCAGGAGGGATTTATTAGCACAAATCAGGAAAAGTTTTCTTTTTGATAAAAAAAAAAAGCAACATAGTAAATGGCAGCCCAGAAGAAGTCATGACCACTGATAGCACACTGTCACACACCTTCCTCCAGTAAATTAATTTGCCATGAACCTTAGAAATCTCATCTTTCATATTAGAAAGAAAACCATTAGGTCCCCATCCAGAGGACAAAAGGGAATTACAGAGGCCTCTAGGAAATGCTAATACTATAATAATTATATATTTTTTTTCATATGGCTCAGAATTTTTCCTCATCTGTTGTTTGGATGGATGGACATTAGACTATTACATCTGTGTGTCTGATGTGGATTCTGAAAATGCCAACAGATGTATGAGAAACAAAACTAGGAAAAATGGGTTTTAATGACAAAAAAGTTTTCATTGTATCCTTTATGTGTATATGTCCGGATGTATTGTTTTGATTCCATATATCTTTGTACTATGCATTTCTTCTATTTATTCCTTCCTTTTTGATTCCCACCATCACTATTCTAAACCTTAATTTGTCGCTTTACAAGTTGTTTTCTTTATCTTTAATCCCTTCTTCTCCTATCTGTCCTTCACTCTATTCCAGATTCCCATTCCATAGTGATAAAGTTCTAAATTCCTAATCATGAATTCAAGGCCTTCCACAATTGGATAAGCACTGATCTTTCCAGACTTATCCTTCAATTCTTTTTTATGTTCCATTTGAATTGAATGACTTGTTATTCCCCATGGAGTGTATTATTTCCTCAACATAGGATCCTCTTCTGCAGCTCTCTGAATTTTTACCCATCATTCAAGCCCTAGTTCAAAATTTCAATTTCTCTTTAAAGCCTTGCCTGATCCTAGTATCCCTCCAGAAGTCGTAATAGCTTCTTTATAGTTTTCCAATGTATTATTCATCTTCTGATTTGTTTTATCCTTATCTTAGTTCATGACATATCACCACTACTATAGTATAATTAACTTAGAGACCACAGTGATTGCTTATATTTCTCATAGTATCAAAATAATTTCCTTCAAAATAATAAGGACTAAATTCATATTTGTTAAATAAATATGTAAATGTTGCTTTATATATACTTATACTGCATATCACTACATTTTTACTATCATGGAATATGTGTGGTTATATAATCCTGAATATATGATTATAGCCTCATTCTACCTATTCTTCCCCTCTGAAGTTTCAGCAGAAATTTTCAGGGCCTTTGAATTTAAGTTATCATAGATATTTTATGACTTGAGAGGACAATTTGCCCTCACTGTGTATACATTGAATTAGTAGGGGATCATTTTTATTGTTTAAAATGATTTATACAAAGTCAAAAGCAGAACACAACCTTAAAAAAATCTAGTAATTTAGAGCAAAATCTAGAATTTAATGAGTAATGAACATGGTTCAGGCTTATGATATGCCAATGCAATGGACTGATTTAAGACTTTCAAAACAAATAAAAGTATTGATAAACTTAGTCAGCAACATTTTCTTTGTATGATGCTGGGCGATAATATTGTCCTTCAGGGATCAACTATTTCTTAATTCCATTGCTGTCAATGGCTTTAATGGAACATAAAATAATGTCTGTTTCTTCCTTTTAGCTTAGAATGCATGTTCCCCTTCCACACTTCTTTGTATTCCCACTCAAAAAAAAGAAGAAAAAAAAACTTAAATTGCTTGATTAGAAATCCCATGAAAGACTGACTAATTTGAATCTTGTTGAAATATTTTTGAAAATACTTAGAAGGCTAAGGACATTAGCATCTTCACTCTCACCATGCAGTTTCTCTTCAAATGACTTTGTAATGTCACTGAACTCAGAACTCTGCTGAGCAGGGAATAGAACTATAGATGAGTTCAGTGAAAAAAGCACTAAAGGACTCATTGATAAAACACTCACTGACATTTTATATTTGACATTGGAAGTGAGCTTACTGAGAAGAAAAGTTCATTATGGGTCTCACTGAGTGAGCAGAGCATACAAATACACAAATCGTAGTAGTTATGTGTATGGCAGAAGAATAAATCTAGGAGTTCACATGTTGAGAGAGAGAATAAGAAGAATGGAGGAAAGAAGTAGGAAAAGGGAGAAAGATTTAAAGGAAGGGAAAGTAGAATATAAAAGGAAAAAGAAGAAAAGGTGTTTATCCCCTTTAGGTCCAAATAGCTCCTAGTTCTATCTTTGAAGGAGTGATTTAGCTGAATGCAAAATATCCTACCACAAACAATCACACCCCTCTCCATTGAGTTATAACTTCTTTGAGTTCAGTGAATTTATTGTTGTACATTTTTGTATTCCTAATGAATATTATAGAATATTTCATATTTTAGACACAGGGAATATTTGTTATATTGTTTTGAGGCAGTGTATTGCACTGCATAGTGTTGGATTTGGAATCAGAAGGCCTTAGTCTTAATCCTGCCACTACCATTAATTACTTGTGTGACCTTGGATAAATTGAATTAATCCCTTTATCTTTTTGAATCTAAATTTCCTCAACTATAAATTGAAAACATTGAACATTAAAGACCCCTTCCATTTCTAAATGTATAATCTTGTCATTTTAAGAACTGAAAATTACATGTAAAGATTTACCCACACAAAGAGTGGTGCCCTCTTTCTTCTTCCTTCCCAAATTGACTACCCCCACAACTGGGTTCTGCAACTATGGGGAGATGAGAAAAGGAAAGAGAGAAACAGAAGTCAACCAGCCTCTGCACATAGTAAGATCAATCATCTATCAATAATTTTATATGCTATTTGGAAATGCAATTAATGTCATCTCACTTTTTTGTGTTATTATTGTATTTCTACACTGTATATTGTAAAACTTGAGTGACGCATTGTGAGCCAGAAATGATGTTTGACAAAGCAGCTTTTAAAAAGAATTTAGGTGAAACTAAAAGACAGTGAAAAAATTTGTTTAAAACCAGGTCTGTGGGCGGCTAAGTGGTACAGGGAGTAGAGCACTGGCCCTGGAGTCAAGAGGACCTGAGTTCAAATCTGGCCTCAGACACTCAACACAAAAATTAGCTGTGTGACCTTTGGCAAGTCACTTATCCCCAGTTGCCATCCAAAACAAAAAAAGCAAAAAACAAAACAAAACAAAACAAAAACGGGTATGTTGTTTTATTAAGTCCTGATAATCCTGTTTTAAAACTAAAACAAGTTGGCTCTTCCTTATGAAAATTTTAAGATTATTAAATAAGTTATTTGGGAAGCTGAGCCAGGAGGGTCCCATTTTAGACTGAGGCTAAAATTGTCCCCTTGACTTTTCTCAAAAGCAGGTGAAAGTATATTGTCTACCCTGCCAAGTGAAAGCAAATTGGTCCCATTATTTAGAATGTATTGGGACAGCAAAGAAATCATTGACTAAATCAACAACTACACACCAAGTCCCATGATATTTCTGGATCCTTTCTATTAAGGTAATGGTATCTGGAACAGCAGCATACAAGGGGGTGTCACCTTATTCAATTGTCCATAATCCATTGTCATTCTCCATGTCCCATCTGACTTTTGTACTGGCAAGACAAGATTATTCCATTGAATGGTTATAGGATAAGACTCCTGCCTCAACATATTCCTTTATAGTATTGATAATTTCATTTTGCCCACCTGGTACATTATACTGCTTTAAAGTAATTATTTCAGAAGGTTCAGATAAAGAGATTGAGTTCATTTTTATTTTTCCCACTAACACTTTATTAATTCCTATCATCCTCACTGCAAATTGGTATCTGCACTGAGGTAAACTTAGAGTCATACCTATCAATATATCTGTGCCAATGATGTATTCAGGAATGGGTACAATTATAACAATATAGTCTTAAGTAATTGTCCAATTTTCATTGTTAGTTTGACTTGTCTGACTGATATTTCACCCCCTCCCAGTCCTGAGATGGTAATAGGAATTCCATACTTGAACTTATCAGGGTTTCCACAAATGCATGATGCCCCTGCCCCCATATCTATCAATGCCCTGGTTACAGTAGTCAATACATTTCCCCAGTATATGGTTAAACCAATATGGTGCCTGTAATCTCATCTGTGTATTTCTTTAATCTAGCTGGGGCTTGATCTATTTTCTATTCTCCTTGAAGGTGTGACAAACTTGGATACAATGATTCAGGAGAGTCTGTTTCAGTGCTTCCTATTTCCACATTCAGTCTAATATTAAGTACCTTTTCTTGGTATATCTTTTATAGAGTACTAACTATACTTCCAAAATCTATGCAACCTCTCAATAGAGCAGTGAATACTTTTCTTCTCAATGCATTCTGACTTTGAATCCACTGGCTATTCACTCCTCTCTTGAGGAAATTTATCTTTTCCTCATTCCCCAATATCTCTTAACTGAAATATTATCCAGCACCTCCAAAAGAGGATGCCCTATATCCCCAATTAATAGAGTCAGAATTAGGTGCTTTCAGCAGGAGGAGCTGTCTTTACTATGATACTTATATGAAGAACTGGTAAGGGGTTATTGTGCTACACATTTGCATATCTAACCATGATAGCAATTTTTATTACCTCCACCTTTAGCTTTCTCATACAGTCTCTAAGAAAAAAAGGTTACAAATAATTGGTAGGATATTGCTTATTAAATCCTTATGTAGCTAAAGCTAGCAAATTCATTTCATTGTTACCTCCTTGCATATGGTAATCCCTAAAAAAACTTGATTTACAAAAGGATTCTGAAAAGTACTTAGGAATTTTAAGCAATCAATGCTATGTACAGATACTCCTCTGACCCCTTCATCACTAATTCTCACCATCTAAGACACTAAGGATTCTCATATCCTTTGAGTGAATTGACTTACTATATCAGTAACCTCTTTTTGAGAGATATCCTCAATTATCTCCTGGAACTCTGTTTGGTCCTGGTGGTTATCCTGCTTTCTTCTTAGTGTGGATCAAACTTCTGCACTAGAAGCCTCCTCATATAACTTTGTTCCATTCTCCTCCCACACATTCTCCTAATAATCATCAGGGTAACTATACCTAGCCTGTACAAAAGATGCATGCACATTCCTTTTATTAGTTTTTCACTTCTTCTTAGCTAAATGAATGTTCTTCTAGCACCTGAGACCCTCCAGCTTATTCTTCTGAAGGAGAGTCCAAATGCTGTGGCATAGAAAAATTCTCACACAAATCAGCCAACTCCCTTTCCATGTGAGCTTTCTCCTCCAGCATTTTCTCTCTGCTTTTACACATAAGACAATAACTTGTTAGCAAGGTTCAACTTCTCCTACAATTCTTCCAGTTCTTTCCCTGGTTCTATTGGTAATCCTTGCAAACATTTCCCAAATCTCTGGATTCTCCCTTTTTTTGTCTTAGTTCCCAGTTTTCACAGAACCCTGTGCCTTTAGCCCATTCTATTGTTAGGGAGTAATTAGGTAAATCCTATCATCCTAGGATATCCATTTCTTTCTCCAAAGCCCTCCTGCCTCCAAATTGTGATCCCCTCCTTGTCACCAGATATAACACCAATGAAATATTCACAATGAAATATGAATATGCTGGTATAGTTCTGAGTCACAAAACATTTATTCAAATACCCGAAAGTCAAATCCTAACACCAGAAAGCCAAATTCATCACAATAACCACGAAGTTGGTAAACATAACTAATTCAGCAAGCACCAACATCCTCAAGCCTTCCTTCCATCACAACTTCAAAACAAAACAAGTTCCCTTAAACAAAAATGTCCCTCTCTCACTCATGCTACCTGCTCTGCCTCCCCACTGCTTGTTCCCAAGCTCTGCTAGTGCTGTTCCTTACTTCTTCCTGCTCCACCCTCACTGTTCCACCATTTTAGCAAGCCCCTCCCACTGTGGTTTCCATGTGATTACATTAGGCCTATTAAGGGCAGAGAAGGTCTTCAAAGGGCCAGGAAAAATCTTCAAATTCCCATTATCATTACATTCTACTATATTTTGGCATTTTTCTTACCTGCGAGGATACAAAAATAGGCAAAAAACAGTCCTTGTGCAAAAGGAGATTACAATCTAGTTGGGGGGGGGCAAAGTGTGAAGAAGTGTATTAAAAGGAAACTACATATAGGAAATATAAAAAATACTAGAGGTAAGGCATTAGAATTAACAGTGATTGGGGAAAGCATTCTATAGAAAGTATGATTTTAATTGGGACTTAATAAATTCTTCGCTGATTGATTGAAAAGAAGCTACTCAAAATTGTCTACAGTTAATGAAGGGGTGAATGAAATAGTACTAGAGAGGAGAGAAAACACAAAATCTTATTAGAGAGGTTTGATTGGGTGGAATTCAATGGATCTATTTAGACCCATTCCATATTTAGGCAAATGAGGAAATCCAAACAAACTAAAATAAAAATCCTGATATTATCTAGTGCATTGGGATGCACTTATCTTTAACTCAAATCTTTTCTTCTAATGCTAATATCAGTATTTCCTCTTGGTTCTCCCATATTTAGAGTCCCTAACTGAGCTTTATGATCTGAAAGTTTATCCCCTGAGGCAAGAATATAAGCCTTGTTATTTGCTTTTCTAAGGTTCCTTCAGAGGAGCTTCAAACTATAAGAATCTGTCTCAGAGACCCTGGGAAGTGATTGGCAATTCTCAATGAGCCATTTTCAAAGCAAAGAAATAAAAAAGGAAGACAGCACCAAGCAAAGCTGTCATGTTTTGTTTGTTGGAGTCGATTTGTGTGAAAAGGTGGCTATTTTACTTTTCCAAAGGTAGCTTTCATTTCAGAGAAAAAAAAAAGTTTTCCAAAATACTCATCTGTCAGTGGGGGCTCTTTCACATTTGGGGAATGTTGTTCCAGTTCATGTCAATTGCACTTTATGTAAATATTACATGAGGATGAGAAGATGAAAAGGAGAGTAAAAGCAGTTCTGTTTCTCCCTGCTACAAGAAAAGCAAACTGTTTCTTCCCTTATATGGGCAATTGATTCAGATCAAATAAGATGCTCCATGCCAGGCTTTTGAATCATTTGTAGAATTGCACTTAATTTGAACTTTTTAAAGGTTTTATCTGCTTAGATTACTTTCCTAGTTCATTTTTCTTAGTATGAAACTTCCATGTACTTTATGGAAAAAATGTTCTTTTGACATTTTGGACCCAATTTTGCTACCTCAATAAATTTAAGCATTTCCATAAAACTTCAAAAGAGCATGTGGATTTGGGGAAACATTTGAAATTCAATCCCAGAAATGCCCTCTGGGAGACTAAGTAAAATAGATAAAGGAAACCATGGGCAATTTTGCTTTAAAAATAATGACTCATGATAGATTTACATACTTATATTATTTTCCCCAAATTTATATGAGGTTTCAAAACTTACACCAGAACTGTTAAGAAAGTATGAATTATTAGAAATGCCAATTTTTGCTTCTGCCCAAGGAACATCAAGACATCCATTAATCCAGAGCCTGCTGAGCAACATGATAAATATATCACATTTTTAATGTAATGCAGAATGCAAGTAAAGATAATGGTCTGTTTTAGCTATTTTGGTACTAATAAGGCAGAATAGCTCTGAATAGAAGATTAAATCATCATCTCTTTCATCTTAACAGAGAATTACCTGGTCTCCAGTGGAAAAAAATGTAATAAAAACTGCTATTAATTTTCTTTTCATTAAAAGCTTTCTGTGAGTGAAATTCTCTCAATGTTTTTCATTTACTCATTGGTGCATTTCCATTCTTTTTGAATCATAATTACTTGAGAAAGGAAGAAATGTATGTTTTTACATTTCTGGATCTTGTAGGGGCCTGGACTGTTGGTAGTTGACCAAATCTTTTGAAAGAAATAACTTTCCTTTGAAAATAAACTGGATAACGACTGAACAACTTGTGGCATGTGATTGTGATGGAATACTAGTGTGCTATAAGAAATGATGAGGTCTTCCCCAATTAATTAGTAGTCAGACGACATGAATAGGTGGTTTTCAGATGAAGAAATTAAAGTTAACTATAGTCATAAAAATATATCCAAAATTATTTTTAGAGAAGTACAAGTTAAAACAACTCTGAGGCACTACTTTACACCTATGAGATTGGATGATATGACAGAAATGAAAAAAATGATAAATAATGGAGAAGATGTAGGAAAACTGGAACATTAACCTAGTGTTTGTGGAGTAGTGAATTGATCGACATTCTGGGGAGTAACTTGGAAATATTCCCAAAGAGCTGTGCATAGCCTTTGATCTAGCAATAGCACTACTAGGTTTGTACAACACAGAGATAATAAAAATGGGAAAAGGACCAACATGTACAAAAAAACATTTATAGCAGCTCTTCTTGTACTAGCAAAAAAAATAGGAATTGAACAGATGCCCCATCAATTGGGGAATGGCTGAACAAGTTGTTGTATATGAATATAATGGGATACTATTATGCTATAAGAAATGATGACCAGGCACATTAAAAACAAAACAAAACAAAGCAAAAATGGAAATACTTATATTAATTGATACTGAATCAAATGAGCAGAACAGGGGAACACTGTACACAGTAAGAGCAACAACATGCAATGATCAGCTTTGACAGACTTAGCTCTTTTCAGCAATGCCAAGATCTAAAACAAATTCAAAAGACTCATGGTAGAAAATTCTATCCATATCCAGAGAAAGAACTATAGAGACTGAATGCAGGTCCAAATAGACTATTTTCATTGTGTGTTTTCTTTGGTGGGGAGGGGTTGTTGCATTTACATTTTGTTCTCTTTCTTCTTTCACAACATGACTGATGTGGAAATATATTTACATCATTGCACATACATAACCTACGTCATACTGCTTGCCATCTTGGGTAGCAGAAATGGGAGAGGTGGGAGAAAAAATGTGTACCTCAACATCTCATGAAAATTAATGTTAAATTATCCTTTATCTGTAATTGGAAAAATAAATACTATTTACAAAAAATGGGGAGCCACTGGAGTTTATCAGCGGGAGAGGACAGTGGTGTGAAATAACATCCTGCTTTTGAAAATTCACTTTAGTGGATTAATGGAAGATGGATTGGAGTGGAGAGAAATTTGAGAGAGGCAGACCTGCCACATGAACATTGCAATAATACAGATGTGAGGTGGTGAGGGCCTGTACCAGAGTAGTGGCACAGTCAGAGGAGAGATGGCAGCATATTTGTGAGACTGCAATTTTAAAAAATAATATGGAAGTGAGAGGTAACTAAGAATCTAGAATGACTTTCTAGGTTGTGAGCCTGAGGTTCTGGGAGTATGGTTTTACACTATACAGTAATATATTAGGCAAGGCAAGAGTAGGGGAGGATTTAGGGGGTGAAAAGCCAAGTATGAGCAGCTTTCCAGAGGACTGCTGCTGTGAGCATTTCCTGGTTCTGCACATTCTGATTACATTATATAGTGAACTCTCTATTTATTCAGCATTAAATTAAAGTAAAACATTCACAGAAACCAAAGTACAGCATTGGCAATGTTATAACATAACTACTTATCACCAAAGTGGACACACAGTTTTAACCAAAAGATACCAATTCAGTAATTCCTTAACTCAATCATCCTTAAGGAGCAAACCTCCTTGCTTGATCAGTCAGAAAGGTAAGAAGAGAACCACAGGGGAGTGGTATCCTGAAAACCTAGAGAAAGAGTAGCATGGAGGACAATATTTTTTGTCCAATTTTATTTTTTTTATTCTTTGCTTTAAATAGTATTTTCTTTTTCCCCCATAATAACAAATCAATAATTTTTATGACTGATTTTTTTTAAAGCAATTGGAGTTAAGTAACTTGCTCAAGGTTACACGGCTAGTCATTATTTATGTGTGGGTGATCATTTTCTGAGGCCGGATCTGATCTCGGGTCATCCCAACTCTAAGGCCGGCACTCTTAATCACTGCGCCACCTAGCCACCCCTTTAGGGCAATTGGGGTTAAATAACTTGCCCAAGGTTACACGGCTAGGTTTTTGTTTGTGTGGATTAAGTGTCAGAGGCCGGCTCCGAACTCAGGTCCTTATGACTCCAGGGCCGGCGTTCTATTCACTGCGCCACCTAGCCGTCCCATGACTGATTTTTATAAGATTTTGAATTCCATTTTTTCTCTCTTCCTCTTTCCCGTCCCTCTTCCTGAAAACGAGAGGCAGTTTGATATTGTTTAACAAATGTTATCACATAAAACATATTTCCACATTCATCACAGTTGTTTAAGAATAACCATCAAAAGAAAATAATGAGAAATAATGAAATAAGTGAAGCAATATGTTTTAATCTGCATTCAAAATCTCTAAGTTCTTAATGTGTATGAGGATAGCATTTTCCTTCATGAGTCCTTTACATTTGTCTGTACAGGTAGACTCAGCTGCTGGTGAACACCCATCCGTGCTGGTGTATCATGCTTTTTCTTGCTATGGGAAGGCATGCCTGGGGTCCTGGTGTTGGTGCTTGCCAACTGAAACCTCTGGGGGGATCTGGATCTCCTGCTGAGGAGGGGCTTGTTGAACAACTCCCATCCTGTCCTGGTCCCCTTCAGCTACAGCAAGAGGTACCCTAGCCTCTGAAACTAAAAGACTTCCATACCCCTTCTACCAGAGTTCCACTCTTCCAGGATTTTTCTCTGGGTTTCTCAGGGTGAACGAGAAAGTATGAGAACAGTTATGTTTTAATCTGCCATCTTAGCTCCCTGAAGTAAATGTAGGTTTTTTTTCAAACACTTAGTTTGTGGGTTGACAGCCCCAGGAGTAGTTGCTACTACTGCCACAGGCCCTATACTTCTATCTCACTTAGCTCCAACAGACCCCTATCCTCTGCTAAGAGGTTTGGGAATCAACACTACTGTGGGGGATTCAGTCTGCCAGGGCCCACTCTCACTTTGCTATGGTTGGATATAGACCCACATGCTCTGTCCTCTCTCCACTTGGTGCAACAAATGCTTCCCGTTGACCTTCCAGATTCTTCTGACCTGGAAATCTGCCACACTCTTCTCCTAGTGGCTTCTGCCACTCTCAAAATTTCAAACTCTCAGATTCATTTTTTCGAAGTAACTGAAGGAATTTGTGAGAGATCTCAGGTGAGTCTGTGCTTTCACTCCACCATCTTAGCTCCTTCCCAGCTATTATTATCTTTATAATAGATGTAAATAGTCTAGTATACTATAAATTGTTCTTTTAAAACTAGTGTACAATTTATGAACAAGATTATAATCAGAATAAAGTTGAACTGATAATATATGAATAGTGATAGATAAGAGACAGATTGAACAAAAATTCATTAGTTTCTAATAAATATGAGAGAAAAGAGAGAGAGAGAGAGAGAGAGAGAGAGAGAGAGAGAGAGGTAAGGAGGGAGAGAGGGGGGGTTAGGGAGGGAGGGAGAGATTTTTCAAGATTTCCTGGGGAAGATTTATGGAAGTGTAGTGACAATTTGAGGCATTGTGATCTATACCATTGGAGGCAAAAATACTCACATGGAAGTTATTACAGATGCACTGAAATGCCCAAATAATAGGAGAAGCTCAGAAAGAACATGTCCTATCCATGACTGCCACTTAATGTCTATGTAACCTTTGGCATTTGCCAGGGTATACTGCTGGGTAGGCTGTACATGAAAATCTTCTTGTTTTGAGCATAGGAACACATGGTAGGGCTGTAGTCAAAATAAGTATATACTACATTTTGAAGACCATATTTCTTCTATCAGTATTTGCTCAATAGACCAATTTTATGTCCTGGAAAAATAAAGGAATTCTATCAGAGTATAGTTGTTTGGTATTTTTTCAGCCATGTTTGGCTGTTTATGAACCAATTTTGGGTTTCCTTGGCAAAAATTCTGGAGTGCTTTGCCATTACCTTCTCCAGCTCACACTGCAGATGAGTAAACTGAGGCAAACAGGGATGAAAAGACTTGTCCAAAGCCCCACCGCTCACAAGTATCTTAAGCAGGATTTGATATTATGAAGATGTATTCCTGATTACAAGTTCTATCCCCTGTGTCATCTACCTGTGACAGATAAAAGATCTCTAAGGTCCTATCCAGCTCTAAAATTTATTATTCTGTGAATATTGTCATATTACTTAAAACTTAGATATGCCCCAATCTATATAAAACCTAATAAGTAATAATGTTTAAGACAGCTCTTGATTTCTACTCATAGAAGTTGGATAATATTTATTTGGTTCCATTAATAAAATAGCATTAATTATTTACAGTTATGCAGACATTTAATTTAAAAAGTAGGCTTTAAATATATTATCTTTGTTCTCAGCATCCACTGAAGTAAACAGTAAAAAATAATAGTTTTTATTTGCAATGTTTAAGGGCCAGAGAGATTTCATGAATTGACCAAATTGTGACCATAGAATGATTATCAGGTCTAGTATTCACAATCTAGCCCATTGAGTAAGTTATTATGGAAGGAATATTGCCTCCAGAGTGAAATATTATTGCACATGACCACAACATGCATTCCTCTATTATAAAAGGGATACTTTCAAGGATAGCCCATTCAAAAATTTACCCCAGTCACTTTCTTTTTATCTCTCCTGCTGACTCTTCCTTCCTAAGCTTTAGACTTCCAAAGTATAGTGCCTTAGGGCACAATACACTCAGCATTAGAACTACTACTTTGAGGTTTATGCTATCCTGATGTATATGCTTGTGAACACATATGACCCACTATATTGAATCAGTCCCAGTTATGGATCACATACAATCCAACTGCCTACCTCACCCACCTCCTTGGCATCTACAGTGCTCTTATGATTGTACATTCCTCTACCTACAAATACATCCTATACCAATCATATTCCCATCTCTTGATATATGATATTGATAACCAATATAACCATTGCTACTGGAAATTGTATATTAATCAACCACTCCATTCATTTATTTAGCCTCCCCATGATTTTCCAAATGAAAATGTACCCTCTCTGACCAAAGTTCTATTCTGTATGTTGTTTTCCCCTTTAAGAGGCTAGCTCTTTGGTGGTGGGTTGAGTCTCAATTTCTATTTGTGTATCCACTGCTTTTCTTAATAGTACATGATAAATATCTAATTTAGATATGTTTCTATTTATTAAAATGCAATACAATTAAAGAAATATCATAAAATTCACCAAAAGTTAATACATATAAGATGGTCTATTTTTATAATCAACATTCATGTTCTATAAAAACATCTTTATATGTTTGTGGGTACTTAAATAAGTAAATGTATTAATAAAGTATTTTTTGAGTAGCTTTATGGGAATGTAAGCCAACTGATTCTATAACAAGCTTGTGAGTTGGGGGAAATATGTAGACTGTTTTAGTGGACTGTAAATTCAATAGGAGCTGATGGGGTGACATGGCAGGCAAAATCAATTGCTAAGGAGATGAGAAATCTCTTTATCCAATCTCTGAGAAAATAAGTAATTGAAGATTTTTGTTTTTGTTTTTGTTGCTTTGTTTTGTTGGACCTTAGGCAAGGATTTTTCTTTCTTTTCTGAAAGAGCCACATAGAAGTTTTTGTAATGACTTTAGACTAGAAGAACATCATAGGAATCCCTCTAGCTAAGAATTTCACTTATAATAAAAATGAGTGGTAGTGAGGACTATGACCAACAGAGTCTAAGAGGCAAATATCAGTATAAATAATAGTTCAATCACTACAAGACCTTAGGGACCTGCAGTTTCAGAGATGTGAGTTGCCCTTCTATGGGTGTTCACTCTAGCAGTATATAGCACATAACTCCACATATATTTCAATTGTTTGTTCACTATTCCCATTAATACTTTGCATATTTATGAGTGTGAAGCACAGATTTATTGGTGTAATCTTTGGTTGCTACCTTTTTATGATGCCATTACAGTAAATGTTGTTGCTTTGAAATACTTATGCTTTCTATCAAAAATGAACACATTAATGGGGGCTCAATGACATATTTTAAAGAGATATAGATTCTCAGATTATCTTGACTATGAAGTTTGACCATCTGCTGGAAAATTCACAATCTGAACTTGGAGAGGGGTATCTAGAGAGCTAACCAGAGAATTGGAAGTAATCTTAGGGACTATCAAGACCTATCCAGAAGTACAAAATATTTCTCTATGTAATATACCTAGCAAGTTGTGATGTAGCCTTCCTCCATAGACCTCCTGAGAAACAAATGCCTAACTATTCAAGGGAGTCCATTAATGCTTCCAGATAACTATATGATCTGGCATGATCCACTCATTTTTTATATTTCTCATTATTGAGTACATTGTTTTTCTTTTCATACATCAAGTATAAATTTATCTCTTTAAAATTTCAGTTCACTCTTCCTGATTCTGCTCTCTAGAGCCAAACAAAGAGCAAATCTTACTTCCCTTTCACATGATGTCCTTGTAAGAACTTGAGGGAAGTAACATTCTCTCTTCCTCCAGGGAAATTAGTCTTAAGATAATTGAATTTTGTCACGAATTTAAATAATTAGACTGGGAAACAAATAACCTTATTCACCATGCAATTGACCATGGTTGATAAGTCCTATAGTACCTTTCTTTGGGACACTTCTCATTTCTGCTCTATCTGTTATATAAGGCAAAGTATTTACTGTATCACATTTGACCTTCACAATATCCCTTGGATCTAAGCTATTTCAATGAACTCCTATACAGCATCCCCAATTCAAATTTAAGATACATATGTAAAAGCAGATATCACTTAAATAAAAAACAGTCATTCTTGTAGTGCCTCTCAAGTGTTTGGACCATTCATAAGTTTTAAGACATTCTATCTATCAATAATATATGTCTACATATGGTGATATATTTTCTGCTTCAACCACACAAGCCTATTTACTCTAGTGATGTTTTTATTTTCCCCTCAAACCCCTTCCACTACAAATTCCCACAATACTGTTTCTCTAAATTTAGCATTTTTCCTTTAAAATATTGTGTATGTAGGTATATGTATATACATCTGAATTCATATAACTCTAGCTTAATTATTTTGAATCTGTTTTTTTTTAATCTTGAAGAATTTTCTACTATCTAGAAACTTTACTTTAAACTGCAAATGTCCCTGAGAAACAGGTACAGTTCCAAGTCATTATAAAACACACACACACACACACACACACACACACACAACCACACACACACCACCACCACCACCAAACAAAACTTAATTTTCAGTTGAGGGTTTCCTGTACTTGTCAAGACGTGTGAGAGCTGGGAGGAGGTTTTCTATAGCTTAGGAAGTCATGCAAATTGAAAAGGAGAGAAAGAGAGAAAGAGAGAGAGAGAGAGAGAGAGAGAGAGAGAGAGAGAGAGAGAGAGAGAGAGAAGAGAAAGAGAGAGAGAAAGTTGATTGGAAAGTTAGGGCTAGGCTAGAGAAAACAGAAGGGCCCTGGTGCCTGACAGTTCCATCCATTTATTTCATGTCATGCCAGTTTAATACCCAGAAATCATTTGTTCTCTAAAGGAAATTTATTTTTCCTGAAATTAAAATATTAGAATTTTATATATCTATGTATTCGCATGCTCATGTTAAATTAATTATTATGAAATGTCATTTCCTTCCAAAATTTGCATTTGAAAGGGTATTCAAACTATGCCATTTTCTTAGATAACACATTGCATTCCTGTACATAGTTCATTCCAAGTCTCTTTGGTCTCACCTTTAATGAAAGATCTCTGGAAATCTTTGAAAGGTCATGAAAATAATAAAAAAAGTTTTAGAGTTATAAATATCAAAGTATTAATAGTTAGGATCTTTCTGTGGCAGTGCTATCTCAGATAAACCCTTTTCTAAAGGAATGCTTGGGTGGATGTAAATGATTTAGTACAATCTTGTTAAAGATTAACAAAACATTCAAGCAATTTTGCCCTCTATCAAGCAGTTTTATCTGCTTATATCCTTTGCCAATTTATAGCTGCTATTCCCCAATGTCTTTGCTTATTAAATTTTTTAAATGTGATTCATTTTCAGAGCTACTTCATCTACTAGAAATACATTATATATTTTCTATAAGTTATATAAGATATATAAACATGACTATATTTTCTACTTCCATGTAAGAACAATTAAAATAAATGAATTTGTTGGCTCTAATTTAAAGGAATCTCAGGAATATCTTCCTATTTTATATCTTATTATTTAAGTACATGTATATGGCATGGAATATTGAATCTGGAGTTAAGAAGATGGGTTTATTTTCCACCATTGTCATTTACATGCTGTGTGACCCTAAGCTTACCTTGGGCGTACCTTGCTCACTGACAAAATAGGGAAAGTAATGTCTTCTTCATGTAATTCATAGGGTTGTTATGGAAGACTCAAATGAAATAATGAATTTAAAATGCTTTGCAAATGTAAAAGTATTGTAAACATATCAATACTATTACTGGTAGTATAATTGTGGATTCTGATATGAATTGAAGGAAAATACACCTAGTATATAAGTAATGGCTTTTAGTTCTCCAAAATCTTTTTTTTCTTGAGGAAAGAACAGGAAGTTTTATTCAATTCTTTCAAGAAGAGGGCATCCCTTCCACCAGTACTAACCAGGGGAATAAGGAATGACGTGTATTAAGGAAGACAGAACAAGAATTTATAACCCTCCCCCATCCTTCCTTCCATTAGTTTGGAGGCAGGCTTTTAGTCTGGGCATGAAATCTACTCCAATGATAAAGAACAAGGAAATAGGGGATAGCCAATCAATTATACCTATCCTTATTTGGCAAATGCCAAAGTGAAAAAGGGGGAAGGTTCTCTAAGACATTCCTAAAATTCCTGAAGGGCTTAAGGCTGATTGACAGCAAGGGGAGGGGGGAAAGGTCCTGGGTTGTGTAATTTCTTAGGAAACCCAGGGCTAAGGTCTGTCCAGTCTCACAAGAAGTCTATCTCTGGTTTAGAGATAGTCTCTCTCCCTTTTCCTCATTATGAGTCTTCACAGAGGGTGCAGAGAGAGAGTGTACCCCACTCAATCCCCCTTTCTTTTCATACTATCTGAAGACTTCTCACACCACTGTTGATATAACTCATTCATCAGTTTGTCACTTTCTTCTATCATACTATCATACTACACACACTTTCCTCCATAATCCTTATTTTACCCTGGGATCCATCCCCCCTCTTCCAGATTTGTTGCAACCTGTTCCCAGAGAACCCTTAATTTAACAGATTCAGAATAAGCAATATATTGTAATCTAGAGGAAATAAGGGATATTAAACAATTTAGTATGCAAGGGCCAAATAGGAGATGTATTATGATAACCACAATAAAGAACAGAATATACTATTGACTTCCATATTTCCCACATAGATGTAACAGGACTAGGGAATTTATCTGCCACTCTGCCATTACAGGGGAGATGAAAGTTGCAATCCCTAGAAAATACTGTACAAAAATTGCTCTCTGGAAGTAGCTAAGGAATGGACCCTTGCAAAGGGCTGATGGCGTCATGCTATGGTTACAATGGTGTAGAGGTACAGAAACACATGCAAAGACCCCCCAAACAAAGACAATTATAAGTAGCAATAGAATCAATATGCTCCCAACAATCAAAGATCTCACACCAGAAGGGTGTGGTCCAGGGCTCATGTATCCCCCCAGTGGGAGGGCTGAAGCTGCATCAGGGGTGCAGTTTCAGGTTCACAGGGTCAGCTGATTCAGTTGTCTATATCATGGGAAGTTCAACAGGTCACTTTACTCTGGTATGGTGATTCCAGTTTCTCTCCTGGGTCCAGATGGCTATATCAGAGATTAGCAGGACCTGAAAAGGGCCTTCACCAAATGAGAGTTAGCTTCTCCTCCTTCTAAGCCCTGATCAGGACCCAATCTCCTAGCTGGTACCTGTGGACTAGAATCCCAAGGGTGGAGTCTGAGCAATTAATCCTTTAGTCGCATACTTGCTTTGGTCAAGAGCTCTTGACCATCTGAGAGGAACCAGTGTCCATGTTTATTTTTGTACCCAAGAATTCAGGCTTTCTTGTTTCTCTTCCAGAGAGAAAAGCATCAACATCTGGGTTTTCAAAGCCAGAGGGCTCTCAGTGGCTGCCCAGAGTCTCATCTGGTCAAATCACACAACACTTCTCAAAGTGAGCCCCCTCTCCAAAATCTTAATACTGATTTTTCATCAATTAAAAGATTTCTTTTTCTGTTGTGATGATTGCTTGGGAGATTAATAATATGGGGGCATTAGACACATTACATTGAAAGAGACATTCATAAGAATTGATAATTGAATTTATTTTTATTTCTCTATACCTCCAAATAGAGGGCTATGAAGTCCCTTAAAGTTGATTAAATTAAAACAAAAAACAGTTTTATTTATTTATTTATTTATTTTTTATAAAGCAATTGGGGTTAAGTAACTTGCTCAAGGTTACACGGCTAGTCATTATTTGTGTGTGGGTGCTCATTTTCTGAGGCCCGATCTGATCTCGGGTCATCCAAACTCCAAGGCCGGCGCTCTTACTCACTGCACCACCTAGCCGCCCCTTTAGGGCAATTGGGGTTAAGTAACTTGCCCAAGGTTACATGGCTAGGTTTTTGTTTGTATGGATTAAGTGTCAGAGGCCGGCTCTGAACTCAGGTCCTTCTGATTCCAGGGCCGGCGCTCTATTCACTGCGCCACCTAGCCGCCCCCAACAGTTTTATTTATTTTAATTTTCTTGGGGAAAGCAATAACAACAAATTTTTCTTGTGCAACTGCAGATGAGGTGATTTGCTAGAAGAGGAGTAGGAAGTATTAGATTTATAGTTCAACTTACTGCCTATTTGAACTTGAACATGTTACTTAACTTATATGCCTTGGTTACTTAATTTTAAAATCAGATATTTTTGAATATATGACCAGTAAGGTCCCACCTAGCTGAATTGCTGAACTAGAATGTTGTCAAAACTAAATAGAAACTGGGACCACTAACCCATCCATAAGCATCTGTGTAGGCCCCATATTCACTTAGAAAACTATATACCATTATTGATTTTTATTGTGTTTTCATTTTGTCCAGTATTTCTCAAAGACAACTCTATACTAACATAGTGTATATTCTATTGTATTTTTATTTTTTCTGCATTTCTAAAATGATATATTTAGAAATGTTTTTGGACTGTCCTTGGGAGTGTTGCAGACTATGAGTTTGACACTTTGAATTTAGGACATTAGTAATTTTACTGTTGTACAAAATACTTAATGTATACCCCCCCATTGTTATAGTTATGTACCTGGCCTTTTTCACTATTATGATGTAAATTTATTGAAGGAACAGACTAAGACTCTGAGTTTCAGAGAAAGTGCCAATCTATACTACTAAAGTTCCTCCTTGAAAATTCCTTTCATTTCTGGCAATGAGGAAGTCCCAGAGAGTTTTTTGGTTTTGTTGTTTTTTTTTTTTGTTTTGTTTTGTTTTGTTTTGTATAATTGTAATGGCAATGTAATTTGACCCCTTTGTATTGGCAAGTGTGCCAGTACTTAGCACTTAGTAATTGATCTAGTCTTTGTTGGGGAAACAGAAGGAATGAACCCTTGTCACCTGTTGCTGACAAAACAGGAAGGGGTTGGCTGAAACAGGAGGCTAATGCTGTGTGTATATAAGAAAATCCCCAGAGAGGCACAGTCAGAATTTCTTGGGACCAGCATCTAGAAGCAGAGTAGCTACAGAAGAGAGAATCGAGAACTGAGCCAGAATTCCCTGAGAATTTGTGGTGGTGGAGCTTCTTATAAACAGGAGCCCAGCAGCCCCCATCCCCCAGGCTGGATAAAGTGATTTTAATTTTTTGAGTGAGCTGCAGAAGACTGAGGAAGCATGACCAGGATACAAGGACTTTATCTGTTTGTGTCTTGGTTGAGCCTTGAATTCCCAGGAAAAGAAATTGTGAAGGATTTGATATGGACTGGACCCTGTGAACTTCAGTGTGGAGCAGGACCTACCCAGAGATCTGGACAAGGAACTGGGAGCTGTCTGCCATTGAACCCAGGTGACAGTCTGGTGAATTGAGGTGGAATCTGGAACCATGGAAGGGGATCCAGGGAATCTGAGAACTGGCCCCAAGTCAAGATGAAAAGGCTTCTCTGTGGGCACTGAGTGATGATGAAATTGTAGTTTGCTAGTGACCTAGGGGTGGAGGGTTTGTGTATTTTCTAATGATTATACTTAATGATTAATGATATGTAGTAATTGATTGCTGAATAAGTGACTGATTGAGTTAGCTTAGTGTGCCCCATAAGTGGAAGACTTTGACTATTGTAAATTGAGATGATTGTTCTTTGTTCTAAATATTGTGACCACTTTGGTGAAAACTATGTGGCCATTTTAATGATAAGCTGTTGTGAATATTATATTGTGATTTTCTGTGATAAGTTGTGATATTGTGAATGCTGTACCTTTTCTATCTTGATTTTCTGTGAATGTTTTGCTTTGATTTGTTATGAAATAAATAGAGTATTCACTATATTGTGTAATCAGAACCTTAAAAGATGTTCACAGTAGGATTCTTCTAGAAAGCTGCTCATGCATGGTGGTACAATAATATTGCTCTAGATTGAGGATACTTCATTTTAGACATAGCCCCTACCCTTAAAGAATTTAAAATTTAATTTTATAAGGATAAAATAAAGACATAATAGATATCTCATTTTCCTGCAAGATCACATTATCTCTGGAACTCTTAATTGTGTAGTACCCCAATTGCTACTCCAACTACTCCTTGGATCCCATCCCTCCTTCTGATTAGAGAGGGTTCAGGGTGGAGAGCAGAGTTTATCCCAGATCTTTCATAAGGAGAGTGCCTAGGCCAGTCATCTGTTCATTTTTTACATTTCTACCCATTTCAGGATTTTATCATATCTTAGAAAAGGGTACCATCCTCAATCCCTCTCCCCATTCAACTTCTCTTTATTTCCCTATTAAATGATTGTGAGTTTCAAGGGCAAGGGTTGTCTTTTGTCTTTCTTTTTATCTCCAGAACTTAGCACAGTGCCTGATACATAGCAGGTACTTAATAAATGTTTATTAATCATTTACTGTAACATACATTACAGTTAAATACAATAATATGAGTAATATAAAATGATAATAGATGATTAGATATGCACTGAGTAGCAGATACAAGAATAGATCTCCATATAGAATGAGTAGAAATCACTGTGGTTTAGTTTGACCAGGGGATATTTTATTATTGGGGTAATAGTTGATCTGGATGGACCTTGAAGGATAGGTAGGCAACAAAGAGGTTGTAGAGATAGAATATTTTGGCTCAAAGCTGACATGGGTATGAGCAAAGATAACTAATATGAATTTTAGACTTTTTAATTTATTAATAATATTCTTTATCAAAATCCCCAAGGTCTCAAACATCTGATGGAAGTATATAATATTTTTCCATGACTAAATCAAGTTTTAGTTACCATTTTTAAGGGACAAAAATGCTCTTGGAAGTAGTGATGTGTGAGAGAATGTTTCCAAGTAGGTAATGTACAAAGTGACCATTAATCATCATTATAGTAGTAGCATATAGTAGCAAATACTACATAACATGCCACATAAAACTAAAATGTGAAAAAAAATACTCTGGATTTATAATTGATTACCCAAAATGAATGAAGGCCAGAACAATACTATCTCTGAGAATTCAGAAACACCATATCAGCTAGTTAGTGGGAATTTCATTCAAAGAATTTTTCATGTTCAGTTATCTGTAGCACTAGTTCTATCTTTTGGGAATGGAAATTTATTGTCTGTATTTTGGCATGTGACAAAGCAGTAAGAGTCATTCAAGGACATGGAAAAATGAGCTTTCTTTTTAGACTAGTGATAAGAATAAAACAGAAAAATATTTTCTGAGTTTATTTTATAGAAGGGGATGCTTATTGTCTTATCCCTAGTGCATGGTTAGGTTGTTGCATGTTCTGTAGAAAGATATGGTTTAAACATTAGCCTGAAATTATAGCTACCCCCAAAAAGTTATTTCAATATGACTGCAGGTGATATTGGTTTGGACCTCTTAAAATTACTTAGATTATTGTATTCAATAGTCAACATCCAAGAAAGATTGATTCAACATATGATTACAAATCACTGTACTAAATGCTCAAGGGGATATGAAGATGAATGAGATGAGTAAGAGTCCATGAGGAAGTTGGTCTTAGTAACTGTCTTTTAATTTGAACTTCAAAATTGAATTGATATTCTTCTGTTATATTAGCACACCGAAAAGTGCCACAATTAGCTATACAGAAAATTTGGACCAAAATCAGGAAAAGGCACAGACTGTCATTAAATTAAATTTTATTTCCATTTGTTGATTCTGAGGGACCCAGATAGCCTGCAGTGATTGAATTACTAAGAGGATTTTTTAACTCTTGATTCATTTTGCCTTTATAGCTAAAAGGAATCTTAGGATTTTGTAGACTAAGAAAAATAGATCCTGTGTTCTTTTCTTAAGTGGTAATGAATATGATTTTGAGGCTTGAATTTATGTCTCAAAGGCATTATCTTTCATCACCAAAGTGAACCATGACTGTATTTGGATGGTGAATCTACAAAGAGAACACTCATCTATATTAATATTTATCTAACATAAGAATAATGGGAAATCTGTGTTTACTTTGTAAAAGAGAAAAATGCAGAAGTATGACATTAATGACTTAAGCATGAATAAAGATTTATTAATTTTTTTAAATAATGGAAGGATTTAATAAGACATGTTTGGGGATCATATTCTTTAATGTTAACTAAGAATCGGCTAAAAGCTGAGGGGCGGAGTCAAGATGGTGGAGTAGTAACAGCATTTCCAGACAGCTCCTGCTTCTACCATTTCCAAATTAATGAATTAATTAAAGTAAAAGGGGACTCTGAACAAACTCTGGAGCTCCAGAACCCACAAAATGACACAGAGAAGCTAACCTTCCACTGAGGACAGCATGGCAGCCCAGCAGCTCTGAGTACCAAGCCCAGGCCTGCGTGAGTCAGAGGTTTTAGCCCCAGGGAAGCCTGAACGGCAACCAGCTGGAGGGACTCCAGGTTACCAGCAGCTGTTGAATTTCCAAAATTACCAACACATAGATGTCTAGGACAAAATGAGAGGTCAGTTATCTATGGACTTTGGGACTGGTTGGGAGAGTGCATCGGCCTTTTTCCCTGGGGGCGAGTCCTAAGATGCCTTAGCACAGCAAGCACCATGTTGCAGCTTCAGTTCCTGGACTGAGAACTGTAGGGAGACCTGGCAATAAATCTGGGGGTAAGCGCTCATGCTTTAACCTGCTTGGATCTGGATTGCAGTCTGGGGTAGAGGTCTTGGGTTGTGTGACCAGCTTGCCAGATTGTGTGGAGGCTTCAGAGAGGGCACCTAAGTAATACTTCTAGCAGCTGAGAAAACCCCAGTGTTTGGGATAAAAAGTCCCCTGGCTGGTGGCAGAGTCCTACTGTGGCAACAAGCCTAAAAGTCAAGCAATTGAATGACAACATACCAAGGCAAAGGAAACAAAATAAACAGAAAAATTCAACATTAGACTCCTATTTCAGGGGCAAAGAGGGTCAAAACATGAAACAGGAGGAGGACTAGAAAGTCAAAACTCCTGCACCAAAAGCCCCAAATAAAAATATGAGCTGGTTACAGGCCATAGAGGACCTTAAGAAGCAGATAAGTCAGGTAGGGAAAAATTGGAAAGAGAAATGAGAAAGATGCAAGAAAAATATGAAATGACAGTCAAATGAGGAAAATAAGACCTTAAAATAGACGAACTCAAATGGCAAAAGAGGCTCAAAAAGTCAATGAGGGGAAGAATGCTTTACAAAGCCAAATTTGCCTGATGAAAAAATAATCTCAAAAGTTCACTGAGGAGATTCATTCCTTCAGAGTTAGACTGGAGGAAATGGAAGCTAGTGACCTTGTGAGAAATCAAGATGCTATTAAGCAGATCCAAACAAATGAAGAATAGAAGGCAGTATGAAATATCTCATGGGAAAAACCACTGACCTGGAAAATATATCCAAGAGAGATAATCTAAAAATTACTGGACTACCTGAAAACCATGATCAAAGAATGAACCTAGAAATCATCCTTCAAGAAATTCTCAATAAAATTGCCCTTATGTTTTAGAACCAGAGGGAAAAATAGAGGTTGAAAGAATCTACTGATCACCTCCTGAAAAAGATCCCAAAAGGAAAACTCCTAGGAATATTGTAGCCAGGTTCCAGAATTCCCAGATTAAGGAGAGGATATTACAAGCATCCAGGAAGAAACAATTTGGATACTGTGAAAATGCAATAAGGACAGCACAGGATCTTGCAGCTTCTACCCTGAGGGATTGAAGGGCTTGGAATATGATATTCCACAGGGAAAAGGAAATGGGATTAAAACCAAGAATCACCTACCCAGCAAAACTGAGTCCTCTTTCAGGGGAAAATTTGGTCATTCAGTAGAATAGAGGACTTTCAAGCATTCTTGAAGAGAAAAACCAGAGTTCAATAGAAAATTTGACATTCTGATAAAAGAAGCAAGAGATGCTTGAGAAGATAAACAGGGAAAAGAAATCCTGATGAACTTATCAAAGTTGAACTATTTACATTCCTATATGTAAAAATGATAATTGTAAATGATGAAACTTTTCTCAGTATGAAAATAGTTGAAGAAGGGTATGTGGACATATGAATACATATGTGAATGTGTGTGTGTGTGTATATATATATATATATATGTATATATATATGCATATGTTTACAGGTATACATAGATAGAGGGCATATGTTGAATCTAATAGGAAGGGATGATACTTAGTTGAAATAAAGAGGTTAGAGAGGAATATAACAAGAGGAGAAGGAGAGAGACAGAATGGGATAAGCTATCTCATATAGAAGAGGCAAGGGAAAATGGTTACAAGGGAGTAGAAGAACAGGAAGGCAAAAAGGCAAAACCTTATTCTTATTGAATTTGGATCAGGGAGAGATTGACACACATACTAAATAGGATATCTCACCATACAAGAGAGTAGGGGGAAGGGAATGAGAGGGGGAATTATGGAAGGGAAGTTGGAAGGGAAGGGGAGGAGGGAAGTTGGAAGCACCCACATTTGAAAAGAGACAGGATCAAAGTAGGGAATAGACCAAGTGAGAGGAGGGATAGGAGGGAGGGAAATATAGTCAGTCTTTTACAATATGTCCACTATGTTAATATTTTGCATAGCTACAGATGTATAACCTATACTGAATTGCTTCTCTTCCCAGTATGGGTGGGTGATAAGGGAGGAAGGGAATGAATCTGGAATTCAAAGTTTTAAAATCATACGCTTAAAAATATAGAAATACTTTTATAAACACTATTTTACATATAATTGGGTAATAATATATACAGGCATTCGGGCACAGAGATTCACCTTGACCTACTGAAAAAGTCAAAGGAGTTATTAGAGAAGATATGGGAGAGAACAGATGAGGTGAGGGGATATCCCGTGGGACTGCTATTCTGGGGTGGGGTGTAGGGAAAAATGGGGAAAAAACTGTAACAATATCTGATGGAAATTAATGATGTAAACCATAAGTTAATAATGCATTTGGAAAAAATAGGCTAAAAGCTAAAAGAATAAGGATAATTAAACTTATTACTATTATTATTATTATTATTATTACTGCTACTACTGCTACTGCTGCTACTACTACAGCTACTACTACTACTGCTTGTCATTTATAGGATATGTAAATATTTCAGGTTGATAAGTTAACTGCTATTATAATTATTTCCATTTTACAGATGAAGAAACTGAGACTGATAGAAATTCAGGATTTGTTCTAGTGACCTATTTAATAACTGCCTGAGGCAGAAAGTGAACTCAGTTCTCATTAACTCAAGGGCCAGCACCTTATCTGGCATACCTTTCTTTTCTTTTACCTTTTTGGAGGGCAATTGGGATTAAGTGACTTGCCCAAGTTTTATAGCCACATGGCTAGTTTTTCTGTTAAGTGTCTGAGGCCAGATTTGAACTCCTGATTCTAGGGTCTCCTGATTCTAGTCCTCCTGATTCTAGGGCCAGTGCTCTATTCACTGCACCTCCTAGCCACCCCTCTGGCATACCTTTTAAGAACTGCATATTTCATTGTGTTGTGTCCTTCAAGCAATGATTTCTCAGCTGGTAGAAATAATGAAGTGCCTGTTAGAAACATTTTACCTTCCAGATAATGGAGGGTGAGGAAACAGGAAACATGAAGCTAAACAGGTTGACATGAAGGATTTGTTTTTTGCATACCAGATTTTCTTGCATCATTTTTCCTACCCTGCATCCCCAACTACCTTCTGGATTTAATACAGCAAAGTAACCTTAGACATGCACTTATTCTGCACAATTCCAAAATGATCAACTTATTAAAATGGGTTCCACAGAAGATAAATTCATATTACCTCCATTTCCCTACAAGTCTTTACCTTTCCAGACTAAATATTTCTTTTTATTGAACCCATCATCATATGGCATAAACTCAAGATTCTTTTTTATTTTAGTTGTCCTTGACTAGATATTTTCCAGCTTAACAATAGCACTTAACAAAGCTAGGAAGTGCAGAACAGAATACAGTATCCCAGATATGTTCTGACAGTGGGAATATTATGTTCTCCTTCCTGGAAAGTATGCTTCCCTTAATGCAAATCTAAATCTCATTGCCATTTGGTTGCTATTCATACAGTTAATATGTATTGAAAATGCTGTCCTTGGGGCAGCTAGGTGGCGCACTGAGTAGAGTGCTGGCCCTGGAGTCAGAAGGACCTGAGTTCGGATCCGGCCTCAGACACTTAACACACACAAACAAAAAACCTTGCTGTGTGACCTTGGGCAAGTTACTTAACACCAATTGCCCTACAAAAAAATGCTGTCCTTTAAACACTTCAGAACTTTCTTTTTTTCTTTAAGCTCATGTCAAGCCCTGCTTATGCATGCAAACGAATTTATTTAAATAAAATGATAAGACTTTAACTTCATCCTTATTACATTTGATTTCAATTTAGCCTAATGTCTTAGCTTCTCAAGATGTTTTGGATCTTGAATGTCAAACTGTTAATCCTCTCAAAGTTGCTTTTCTTCAGATTCGATAAGTGTACCATCTATGCCTTTATTTAATTCACTGAGAGAAAACTGGAAAGCAAAGTGATAATAGATAACTTTGTGTTACTCCATTGAATGCATCTTTCCAAGCTGATATGCATGGGGTTTACCCTACTTCTATTAGAAATGGGTTCTCTTCCCTGCTCTGTTTCTGCCCCATTTGCCTCTTCTCAGGCAACCTAATGCCTCCCCAATCATTTTGAACATTTCCAGATTTTCACTATATGGCTTATGTGTTTAATGCAGCAACTTGATAATCTTAGACTACTACAGCTCAGAACTTTGACCTAAAGGGATCTGTCCCTTTCAACCTTTCCAATGACAGAGATTATAGGTATGTATGACCATATCTGGCATCAAATATTTTCCCCCTAGAATATAGTTAATATTAATTTAAAGCATTCTTCTGATATACCATCATGTTGCCAAACCTGTAAGACCTATTTATGCTGATGTCATGTTGGCTCTTTGCAAATATTATTTCATTTTCAATGTTTGTTAAGCTTTTTAAAATAAGTTCTAGAATTTTCCCAGGTATCAAAATCTCTTTGTTCAAAATTTTATAGATTGTTGTAAAATTTATGCTTCACCAGAACTATGATACGTTTTCCATTTGTGTAAGATATATCTCTGATGCCAGCTCAAAAATTCACATTCACCAGTTTTCATTTTTATATATGAAGTTCTTTATTTTCTGGGTACAATATCAGAATAGCCAAAGACAGCAGTTGCTTAGTCATCCTAACTTCAGGTGCCATAGTGTTTTAAATGACTGACCCAATACAAATAAACAGTTATAAAAGAAGGCTTAATGATCTTGTAAAAATAGAATTGTTACACACAAAGCAAGGATTCATGTTTTACTCAATCAATAGACATTTGTTAAGTACCTAATATGTTCCAAACACTGTGCTAAATACTAGGCATAGACAAAGACTAAAAAGAGAAGTCTGTGCCCTTAGGGATCTATTTGGGGAAAAAAATGCAAATATATTCAAAGTGAGCTATATACAGAAATAATAGAAAATAACTAATAGAGGAGAAATAACCATAATTAAGAATAACTGGGGAAGGTTACAAGTAAAAGATGGCATTTATTATTTTTTTTGGTGGGGGAAACTTAAAAGAAGACAGGGAGTTCAGTAAATAGATCAGAGAAGAGAGAGTAGTCCAGGCATGGGGGATAGTCAGCGAAAACACCCAGGGTTGAATGATGGAATATCTTGCTCATGGAAAAGTCAAGAGTTAAATATTACTGGACACAAAAAGATTCCTTAAAAAAGTAGAACTTTTCAAAGACAAAAGGACTTTCATAAGCTCACTGAAAAAAATAAATCCTTAAAAATTAGGTTTGGGTGAGTGGAAGCTAATGACTCCATGGGACATCAAGAAATTATAAAACAAAATCAAATTAAAATGAAAAATCCAGAATAAAATGTGAAATAACTTATTGAAAAAATAACTGACCCTGAAAATGGATCCTGAAGTGATCTTTTATGAATTATTGACCTAGCTGAAACCTATGATTTTTAAAAGAGCCTAGCTATAATCATTCAAAAAATTATAAAGGAAATCTGCCCTGATATTCCAGAATTGGAGTGTAAAATAAAAATGGAAAGAATTGATCAATCACCTCCTGATACAGATTCCAAAATTAAAAATGCCAGGGATATTATAACAAATTCCAGAGTTTCCAGGTCAAATAGAAAATAATACAAGCAGCCAAAACAAACAAACAAACAAAAACAAAAAAAAATAACAAACATCAAATATTATGGAGTAATAATCAAGATAACACAAGATTATCAAATTATACATTAAAGAATCAGGGAAATTTGAAATATGACATTCCAGAAGGCAAAAGATCTGGAATTACCACCAAGAATCATTTTCCCAACAAAACTAAGTATAATTTTTAAGGGGAAAACATGGAAATTCAATGAAATAGAGAACTTTCAAGCATTCTTTTTTTCTTTTTTTTTAAACAAATGCTTTATTAATTTCTGTTTTATATCATTCATTTCCGCCAGATTTTGAGTTACAATCATTTTCCCCCCATTATTCCCATACCCAACCTCCCAGAATAGTAGTCCCACAAGATATCGCTTCCTCCAATCTGCTCTTTCCCATACTTTCTCCCATACCCCCATCGAATTTTCCATTAGAGGAAGGTGAATCTTTCTGTCCCAATGCCTGCACATCTTATCTCCCTATTACAAGCAAAAGAGTATTAATAATAGTATTTATATATATTTGAAACATTTAATGTTATGACCTTGAATTTCAGATCCATTTCCTTCCTCCCTTGTCACCCATTACCTCTTGGGAGATAAGTGATTCAGTATATGTTGTACATGTCTAGCTATGCAAAACATTATCATAGTAGATACATTGTACAAGGCTGCTTATAATTCCCTCCCACTCATCCCACCGCCCACCTGGTCCATTCCCTACATGATCCTGTCCCTCTTCTATAGTGGGTACTTCCAACCTCCCCTCACCCCAAGGATGCCCTCCCATCCATCATCCCTCCTCTCATCCCCCTTCCCCCTATCCTGCTGCAGGTTGAGATATCCCATTTAGTATGTATGTCATTTTCTCCCTGAACCAAATTCAATGTGAATGTGGTTTTGCCTTTTTAGCCTTCCTTATTCTCCCCCTCCTTTGCAACCACTTCCCCTACATGGGATAGTTTACCCTACCCTGTCTCTCCCCATCTCCTCTTGCCACTTTCCTCTCTCACCTCATAATTTCATCCCTTGAGTATTCTCCCTTCCCAACAAATTCAACCTATGCCCTCTATCCATATATAACTGTAACCATATACACACACATTCACATGTGTATTCATATGACCACACCCCCTTCTTCCATTATTTTCATAGTGAGAAAGATATCATCAGTCACAGTTATTGCTTTTCCATATAGGAATGTAAATAGTTCAACTTTGATAAGTTCCCCTTGATCTCTCTTCCCCGATTACCTTCTCAGGCATCTCTTCCTTCCTGTGTCTGGATGTCAAATTTTCTATTCAATTCTGGTTTTTTCCTCAAGAATGCTTGAAAGTCCTCTATTCCACTGAATGAACATATTTTCCCCTGAAACAAAATACTCAGTTTTGCTGGGTAGGTGACCCTTGGGTTCATTCCCAGTTCTTTTGCCCTCTGGAATATCATATTCCATGCCCTTTTATCCCTCAGTGTAGAAGCTGCCAGGTCCTGGGCTATTCTGATTGTGTTTCCACAATATTGAAATTGTTTCTTCCTGGCTGCTTGTAGTATTTTCTCCTTGATCTGGGGATTCTGGAACCTGGCTATAATATTCCTGGGAGTTTTCTTTTTGGGATCTTTTTCAGGAGGTGATCTGTGGATTCTTTCAACCTCTATTTTGCCCTCTGGATCTAAAACATCAGGGCAGTTTTCCTTGAGAATTTCTTGAAGGGTGATTTCTAGGTTCTTTCTTTGATCATGGCTTTCAGGTAGTCCAATAATTTTTAAATTGTCTCTCCTGGATCTATTTTCCAGGTCAGTGGTTTTTCCCATGAGATATTTCACATTGCCTTCTATTCTTTCGTTTGTTTGGATCTGCTTAACAGCATCTTGATTTCTCATAAAGTCACTAGCTTCCATTTGCTCCAGTCTAACTCTGAAGGAATGAATCTCCTCAGTGAGCTTTTGAGATTCTTTTTCCATCTGGCAAATTCGACTTTTTAAGGCATTCTTCTCCTCATTGCCCTTTTGGGCCTCCTTTGCCATTTGAGTTAGTCTATTTTTTAAGGTGTTGTTTTCCTCAGTCAGGCTGTTGACCCTCATTTCATACTTTTCCTGCATCCTTCTCATTTCTCTTTCTAGTTTTTCCTCCACTTCTCTTATTTGATTTTTAAAGTCCTTCTTAAGGTCCTCTATGGCCTGCAACCCGCTCATGTTTTCCCCTGGGGCTTTTGGAGCAGGACTTCTGACCTCACAGTCCTTTTCCCGCTCTATGCCCCCAAAATAGGAGTCTAGGGTTGCATTTTTCTGTTTCCTTTGCCTTGGCATGTTGCCACTTAATTGCTTGACTTTTGGGCTTGTTGCCACACTATGGCTTTAAAGCCAGATAGAGGAATTTTCATCCAGAACGTGTGGGGGGTAACTTCCGTTTCTGGCAAGCTGTAAACCCACCCACAACTTCTACCCTAGATCACAATCCAGATCCAGGGAGGTTAAAGCAGGAGCGATTACCCCCCAAGACTGATCGCTGGATCTCCCCACGATTTGTAGGCTGGGAGCTGGAAATGCCTCTGAAAACTACAAAATGGCGTGTCTCCTCAGCGGCTTCTAGCCCCCAGGGGAGGGAGCTGACGCATTCCCCAAATACAGGTCTCAAAGTCCATAGGACACTAACCTCTTACTTTGTCCTTGGCATGTCTATGTTGATAATTCTGGAGTCTCCACAGCTCCTGGTGTTCTGGGGTTCCTCCAGCCGGCTGCTGGCCCTGCCGCCCTGGGGCTAAAACCTCGGCTCACGCGGGCCTGGGCTCAGCTCGGCTCCTGCGCTCTATGCTCTGAGAGCTGCCAGGTCCCAGACCTCTGCACTGGTCCTTCCTGCAGGGCTGCTGGGCTGTCCTCAGCGGGAGGTTAGCTTCTCTGTGTCGTTCTGTGGGTGCTGGAGCTCCAGAAGTTGTTCAGAGTACCCTTTTACATCGTTTGGGGGGGAATCTGGGGGCAGAGAGGCTTGGACGAGCTGTTTCTACTCTGCCATCTTGGCTCCCCAAGCATTCTTAATAAAATGACCAGAGGAGAAGAGCAAATTTGATTTTCAAATACTAGACTGAAGAAAAGCATTAAAAGGTAAACATAAAAGAAAAATCAGACTGGTGGGGGGCAGAGCCAAGTTGGCAGAGTAGAAACAGCACTTCCATGGTGCTTGGCCCCACTCCACTTCCAAACAATGTAAAAGGGGACTCTGAACAACTTCTGGAGCCCCAGCACCCACAGAACAACACAGAGAAGCTAACCTCCCACTGAGGATAGCCCAGCAGCCCTTCAGGGAGTGGCCAGCAGAGTTCTCTGAGAGTGGGCAGCAAAGCATGCTGTGAAATGACAGTGCAACACTCTGGGAGCCGAGCCCAGGCCCAAGTGAGCTGCGGTTTTAGCCCCAGGGCGTCCAGGACAGCAGCCGGCTGGAGGGACCCCAGCACACCAGCAGTTGTGGCGATTCCAGAATTATCACTACAGATATGCCTAGGACAAAGTGAGAGGTTAGTGCGCTATGGACTTTGGGACTAGTATTTGGGAAATGAGTAGGCTTCCTCCCCTGGGGGCAAAAAGCTGCTGAGGAAACACAGCACGGAGGCCATTTTGCAACAACAGTGGTAGCTCCAGCACCTGGTCTGCGAATTGCAGGGAGATCCAGCAATCAGTCTGGGTTTTAATCGCTCTTGCTTTAACCTCTTTGGATCTGGATTGTGGTCTGGGGGCAGGTCTGGATTGGGTATCCAATTTGCCAGAGCAGGTGGAGGCTTTACAGAGACCACCCAACTTCCGGAAGTTGTGAAGACCCCACGTTTGGGAAGGAAGCTCTCCTGTCTGGTGGCAGAGTCCTACTGTGGCAACAAGCCCCAAAATCAAGTAATTAAGCGGCAACATCCCTAGGTAAAAGAAACAAAATAAAAAGAAAAATGTAACTTTAGATTCTTGGGGCCAAAGAGGATCAAAGCATGCAAAAGGAGGAGGACTGTGGGGTCAGAAATCCTGCACCAAAAGTCCCAAATGAAAATACAAGCTGGCTACAGGTCATAGAGGACCTTAAGAAGCAGATAAGAGAACTGGGGGAAAATTAGGAAGAGAAATGAGAAAGATGCAAGAAAAGTATGAAATGACAGTCAACAGCCTGGCTGAGGAAAATAACACCTTAAAGAATAGGCTAACTCAAATGGCAAGAGGCTCAGAAAGACAATAAGGGGAAGAATGCCTTAAAAAGTCGAATTTTCCAGATGGAAAAAGAATCTCAAAAGCTCACTGAGGAGATTCATTCGTTCAGAGTTAGACTGGAGCAAATGGAAGCTAGAGACTTTATGAGAAATCAAGATGCTGTTAAACAGATCCAAACAAATGAAAGAATAGAAGGCAATGTGAAATATCTCATGGGAAAAACCACTGCCCTGGAAAATAGATCGAGGTGAGATAATTTTAAAATTATTGGGCTACCTGAAAGCCATGATCAAAGGAAGAACTTAGAAATCACCCTTCAAGAAATTCTCAAGGAAAATTGCCCTGATGTTCTAGATCCAGCGGGGGAAATAGAGGTTGAAAGAATCCACGGATCACCTCCTGAAAAAGATCACCAAAAGAAAACTCCTAGGAATATTATAGCCAGGTTCCAGAACTCCCAAATCAAGGAGAAAATGCTACAAGCAGCCAGGAAGAAATAATTTCTTTTTTTCTCATTAAATAAATGCTTTATTAACTTCTGTTTTACATCATTTATTTCCACCAGATTTTGAGTTACAATTTTATCTCCCATTTTCCCCTACACACCCTCACAGAATAGCAGTGCCACAAGATATCACTTCCTCCAATCTGCTCTCTCCCCTATCTTCTCCCATACTGCCTTAGACTTTTCCATTAGAGCAAGGTGAATCTCTGTGACCCAAAGCCTGCACATCTTATCTCCCAATTACAAGCAAAAGAGTATTAATAATAGTATATACATATATATATATACATATATATTATATATATATATATATATATATATTTGAAACATTTAATTTTAAGACCTTGAATTTCAGATCCATTTCCTTCCTCTCTTGTCACCCATTCCCTCTGGGAAGATAAGTAATTCAGTATGTGTTGTACATGTCTAGTTATGCAAAACATTACCATAGTAGATATATTGTACAAGGCTGCTTATAATTCCCTCCCACTCATCCCACCCCCACCTGGTCCATTCCCTACTTGATGCTGTCCCTCTTCTATAGTGGGTACTTCCAACCTCCCCTCCCCCCAAGGATGCCCTCCCATCCATCATCCCTCCTCTCATCCCCCTTCCCCCTATCCTGCTGCAGGTTGAGATATCCCATTTAGTATGTATGTCATTCTCTCCCTGAACCAAATTCAATGAGAATGTGGTTTTGCCTTTTTGCCTTCCTATTCTTCCCCTCCTCTGCAGCCACTTCCCCTTGCTTCTTCTACATGAGATAGTTTACCCTACCCTGTCTCTCCCCATCTCCTCTTGCCATTTTCCTCTCTCATCTCATAATTTCACCCTTGAGTATCCTCCCTTCCCAAAAAATTCAACCTATGCCCTCTATCCATGTATAATTGTAAACATATATACACACATTCACATATGTATTCATATGAACATACACCCTTCTTCCATTATTTTCATACATAGAAAGGTTTCATCAGCCACAGTTATTGTTTTTCCATGTAGGATTGTAAATAGGTCAACTTTGATAAGTTCCTTTTGATTTCTTTTCCCTGATTACATTCTCAATCATCTCTTGCTTCTTATGTCTGAATGTCAAATTTTCTATTCAACTCTGGTTTTTTCCTCAAGAATGCTTGAAAGTCCTCTATTCCACTGAATGACCATATTTCCCCTGAAACAAAATACTCAGTTTTGCTGGGTAGGTGACCCTTGGGTTCATTCCCAGTTCTTTTGCCCTCTGGAATATCATATTCCATGCCCTTCGATCCCTCAGTGTAGAAGCTGCCAGGTCCTGGGCTATTCTGATTGTGTTTCCACAATATTGAAATTGTTTCTTCCTGGCTGCTTGTAGTATTTTCTCCTTGATCTGGGGATTCTGGAACCTGGCTATAGGGTGATTTCTAGGTTCTTTCTTTAATCATAGCTTTCACGTAGTCCAATAATTTTCAAATTGTCTCTCCTGGATCTATTTTCCAGGTCGATGGTTTTTCCCATTTGGTTCAGGGAGAAAATGAATGACATACATACTAAATGGGATATCTCAACCTGCAGCAGGATAGGGGGAAGGGGGATGAAAGGAGGGATGATGGATGGGAGGGCATCCTTGGGGTGAGGGGAGGTTGGAAGTACCCACTATAGAAGAGGGACAGGCTCATGTAGGGAATGGACCAGGTGGGGGGTGGGATGAGTGGGAGGGAATTATAAGCAGCCTTGTACAATATATCTACCATGAGTTAGTCTATTTTTTAAGGTGTTGTTTTCCTCAGTCAGTCTGGTGACCCTCATTTCATACTTTTCCTGCATCCTTCTCATTTTTCTTCCCAGTTTTTCCTCACCTTCTCTTATTTGATTTTTAAAGACCTTCTTAAGGTCCTCTATAGCCTGTAACCCGCTCATATTTTCCTTTCGGGCTTTTGGAGCAGTATTTATGACCTCACAGTCCTCCTCCTGTTCTATGCTTCGATCCTGTTTGCCCCCCAAATAGGAATCTAATGTTGCATTTTTCTGTTTAATTTGTTTCATTTCCATTGGCATGTTGCCACTTACTTGACTTTTGG
>WOXC01004653.1:0-108722 GCA_011680675.1 Gymnobelideus leadbeateri
AGCCATGATCAAAAAAAGAACCTAGAAATCATCTTTCAAGAAATTCTCAGTGAAAATTACCCCACTGTTTTAGAACCTGAGGACAAATTAGAGGTTGAAAGAATCCATTGATCACCTCCTCAAAAGGATGCCAAAAAGAAAACTCCCAGGAATATTATAACCAGCTTAGGGTATACCCAGATTAAGCAGAGAATTTTACAAGCAGCCAGAAAAAAACAATTTGAATACTGTGGAAACACAATCAGAATAACACAGGATCTGGCAGATTCTACTCTGAGGGATCAAAGAGCATGGAATATGATAGTTATACAGTGACTGGGGCATATAGATCCACCATACCCTACTAGAAAGTCAGAGTGGGTATGGGGGAAGATAAGGGAGAGAGCAGATTGGAGGAGGGTATATCCAGTGGGATCACTATTTAGGGGTGGTGGCTAGGGGAAAAATTGCGAGAAAAATTTTAACTAATCTTGCAGAAATGAGTGATGTAAAATAGAAGTTAATAAAGCATTTGATAAAGTAAAAAATAAAAGAGCAAAAAAAAAATAATCTCCTCCATCTTCTCCCAGCTTTCACTCTCTACTTTCTCAAATCTGTTCTTCAGATAGGTGACCAAAATACTTTTTAAAATGTGGTAACATAAAAATAATATTATTTTCCTGAAAAATCAAATCACATCAATAGGTCCCTATTACCTCTAGACTAAAATAGATTCTTGATGTGGTGTTTATTATGCAGGTGTCTGCCTGCAACTCTTTTTTCTAGACCTCTATTGTGTCCCTTCACACTATGTTGTAGCTCAGTTGAACTATTAGTTGTCCTGTAAAAATAATATTTTACCATCAGCCTCCATTAATCCAAATAGGCTTTCCCCTAAGTCTGGAATATACTTCCACCTGACTATCTTTACTTTCAGAATCTGTTTTCTGCCTTCAAATATCAGTTCATATACTGTTTTTGTGTGACTTATACTACTCTTTCTGACTAAAAGATTACATTTCTTCTTCAAATATTCTTGGATTATTTTGGATCTTCCTTTTCTCCTTATGATTCCATGCATTATATCAAAACGAGTGCTAAAGTACTAAAAGAGTACATATTATATCCTTTCGCCATGCTAGAGTAAAATGTCTGCTCCTTGAGTGAAGGTATTACAGTTTTCCTTTCTCTTAATTCCCAGTACGTAGTCCTAGCATGCAGCAGATATTTGAAAAATGTATTCTTCTGTTTTCAAGAAGTGTCAACTGGGCAGTCAGGCAGCAGACCTTCGATTCACTTCTCTCCTCTTTTGTGGGTATAGCTTTCTTAATAGCACCTTCCATGTTAGGGGTGTGGCTTTCCTTTTTCAGAGCTAGAAGCACAAATAAATGAATGAATGTGAATGAACTATTTTTTTTCATTGTTTACTATGTGCAAAGCACTGTATTAATTGTTGAGATCCAAATAGAAAAAAAAAATAAGACAGGCCCTGCTCTTCCCCCATACCTACTCTGACTTTCCAGTAGGGTATGGTGGATCTATAAGCCCCAGTGACTGTATATCTTATTTCCCAGTTGCATGTAAAATACTATTAATGATAGTGTATATAAATCTTTATAAAGGTACTAGAAAGTCTTTTATAAATATTTGGGGGAAAACTCTTAGTGATTTCATTTTATGTTAATTTAAACTTTTTTTTTTTTTTGGTTTGAATTTTTTTTTTTAAAGCAATTGGGGTTAATTAACTTGCTCAAGGTTACACGGCTAGTCATTATTTATGTGTCGGTGCTCATTTTCTGAGGCTGGATTTGATCTCGGGTCATCCCAACTCCGAGGCCAGCGCTCTTTCTCACTGTGTCACCTAGCCGCCCCTTTAGGGCAATTGGGGTTAAGTAACTTGCCCAAGGTTACAGGGCTAGGTTTTTGTTTGTGTGAATTAAGTGTCTGAGGCCTGCTCCGAACTCAGGTCCTTCTGACTCCAGGGCCAGCACTCTATTCACTGTGCCACCTAGTGAATTTTCTTATTGACCTCTTAATTAAGCTCCCTTTAGATCAGAGCTACTCATTGATATCAATTCTTTTCAAAGTATTCTAATACAGAGCTCTTTGATTTTAATTTCCCTTGATGAAGCATTTTGATGTGTCTGTTGAAATTTAGAATGAAAAAAAAAAAGCTACACATCTAGTATAAAAATACCATCTTTTTCATCCTTCCTTGTTTTTTTCTGTCTTCTTTCCTTTGTTATTTTATTCTTTTTCCTTCCTACTTCTATTTCTTCTTTTTCCTTTTCTTTCTTTTCTCTTTTATTCCTTCCCTCCCTTCCTTTACCCTTGGAAATGATGATCATTTTAATGTAGGCTCATTTTTTTTTTCCATCAAAGTCTAGGGCAGCTGGTTGCATATGTTTATGCTGTCCTTTACTCTGGTTCATTTTGGGTGATTAGTTATACTGATTATTAGTAAATTTCAATAATTGCAAAAGCCTACAATTAGGATAAATAAATATTTTCTTTTTTAACCAATGAGCAGAGATTCAACTGGCTGTTCTGCATCCATCTCCACTTGTCATCAGAATTCCCATTTTTACACATTTTTTCATAGCAAAATAACACATAATACAATAAAAATTAACTTCCAATTGTTTGTATACAAAAACCTACCATAAAGTTGCCAACAACTAGTTTAACCAGACTTATAAGAGCAGAAATCCCTCAAACGGTATTTGTGGTTTCAACAGTCATGATTAGCCATATTCAGAATAAATAAACACTTATTGTGCACCAAGCACTGGGGATACAAAGAAAAAAGACAATCCTCACCCTCAAGAAGATTACAGTCTAACTGAGTAAGCCCATTTGTGTGTGCATATATATACATATACACATACATACACACATGCATGCAAATGTATATGTTGTAACACATATATGTATGTATTTTTTAAAATTTTTTTTAATTTTTTTGCTCTTTATAGGGCAATTGGGGTTAAGTAACTTGCCCAAGGTCACACGGCTAGGTTTTTTGTTTGTGTGTACGGTAAGTGTCTGAGGCCGAATCCGAACTCAGGTCCTTCTGACTCCAGGGCCAATGCTCTACTCACTGTGCCACCTAGCCGCTCCATATATGTATGTATTTTGACATATATATGTATATGTTGTAACATAAACCATTCTTTCATAATGGAGTCCTCCAACCTAGGTGAGAAATTATGTGAGGAGGTGTGTTACAGATTTGATCTCATCTTTCAGGATGAATTTCTGGAGAGAATGAAGTCCAATAGCATTCAGTTGGGAAATGATGAAATGAATGGACTGGGAACTCCAACCAGAGCAAGAGAGAGTCACGAAACAGTATGGAAAAGAAGTTTGAGGAAGTGTGAGAGTCAGAGTTGATTTCATCTTGCAGAATGATTAATGTCTGGAAATTATGAAGTGTGTGTACATGAGGAAGCATAAAAATTATAAGGTAGAGTCAGGTGGATGAGAATTGGTTTTATTCGCCTGTACTGGCACCAATCACAAGTTAGACAAGTACACATTCTGTACAAGCATACCATTATTTCAAAGGATAAGTGAGAAAGGCAAAGTTCCAGTTACTCTTAATTTTACTTAGTCTGATTTAGCAATGCCTCTCACTTGCAAATGATTTTCACCTCTGCAGAGTGTGCATCCTATTCCCTCTATGCTCCACAGAGTCTTGTCTCCTTCCTTTCAGTTTGTGCTACTGATCTATGTCAAAGGACATAGATAGATAGACAGATAGTTAAATGGATAGATAGATAGGAGCTTTCACTGGGGATGCCAACTCTGTTACATCTTTTATCTGGTTTACCCCCTTGAGACATTACCTACCACACTTTATGGACCCTCAAAACCACACATGATGCCCAGATGTGGTGGAAATCATACTTTTTTGGTCCTCTAATGCCCCATGGGTGGGGTACTATCCTGTCTTCTCTTCCTATTCTCCTTTTCCTCATTCTATGTTGGAAAGCTAAAATTTACAAAGAGTGCTTGCAGTTTTGTGTTTTGTTTTGTTTTTCCTTTCACGAATAACTAAAAAAAAATATTATATCTGAGTTATCTAATACATTATTTCTCTACCATTTATCACAAACTGAAATTTGTCAGTGCAGAATTTTACCAGTTTTCACAACTTTTAACTAAAAAGGATATTTACTTTAAAAATCTATAGAATCAAGAGGAGAGACACTATGTTTGCTTTTCTTTGCATCCTCAGCACATAGTACAATGCCTGGCACTTAATAGCTGTTAATAAACTCTCATCGACAAATTTGTTTTTAAATAAAACAATTCATAGACTTTAAAAGTTCATATTTCCTTTTCTTTGCCTTAAATAGTTAACTCTCATTCCTAATTTCTTTATTTTTCCTAGGTCTAAGGTCCTGGTTCTATAATGAGAACCATTGTATTGAGGCTATGGATGTTTGAGAGATTCATTTTACATTTTAAGTTTACAGATTCTGAAGTTGAGTTTGGGAAGTGAAACACAAACTTTTGCATTTGACATAAATTCTGGGATGGTAAGCACAATTATTTAGGCCATGGTATTAATGAAGACAACATATTGGAATTAATCTTTTATATGGCTACTTCATTGTAAGCACAATTGCATTTTAAGATAACATACTGTGAAATTTACTCAAGCTAGCTATCTCACATATGTGCTTTTGATTACACTTGTTCGGTTATTGCTAGTATATGTCCAATAAATGATAAATCAGTATGAATACCTTGGTATATGAAGGGGAGTTCTTGAGCAATACTATGTATGTATATATATATATATGTATATATATGTATATATGTACACACACATATATACATATTTATAAAATATATCAACACATATATGCATATATGTATGTGTTTAAATATATACATATGTACGTGTGTGTGTGTGCATGTGCATTTTATGCCTCGCACCTAGTTGGTACTATATAAATGACATTTCCTTTCCCTTTTCCATCCTCCTATTTTGTGCTTCAGTTTTTAAGAATGGTTGTATTAGATCATTCTCAACTTATGGTTAGTTTACTTTTACACCATTCACTTCATTATCATTTTAAGGGATAAACTTATAACCTTATTATAGAAGATTTTTTTTCCACCTGTTGACAACTCTAAATTAATCACCAATGTAATAGAAGGTTCATTAAATATTATGATAAATTCATAATATAATACATGTGTAATATAATAAATAAATAAAATATTACCCAGGAGATATCTGCTAGACACATGCTTTTAAATATATTCCCACTTAAGTGGCATACCAGTAAAGTAAAAGATATACATGGAAAGGAATTCACTTTCTTTCATTATTAATGAAAGAATATTTTGAACTCCTCCATATATGTAAATATTTCATCAATGACTTTCCAAGGGTCAGTTTATACAGAATGTGAGCTATATTTCATTGATGCTAATCAAATTTGTAACTCTAAGCAGGCAACTGGACTCCCCCTTTACCCCAGGGAATTAGAATTTGGAGTGACTAAATTTAATATGTGTTCTCCAGCTTGTACATGCACTGTGTGTTCTTATACTTAAACAAATAGTTATCAAGATAAATCAGTAAAACATAAAAAGTTATCAATGTTATGCTTAATAAGCATATAAAGACTAAGTGCATGCTTAATTCTACTTTTCAATCAATAGAATTTTCCCTACTTATTTTCTGAATTGTTTTTATTTTATTAATATCAATCTTGATATATGAATTCTTCTTGCCTTAGGCATGTTGCTTGCTACAGGCAACTCAATTACTAGCTATGGCTCTACACCCTCTCTGTTAATACATGGGAACTGATATCAGTCCAAATTATTGTGAGATATAGTGAGGCTGCATTTACTCCTGTTCTTGTCTCTAAGCTTCTTAGTATTAAAAGATGGAAGATAATCTGGCATAGAATCAGGAGGCTTAGCCTAGGAGCCAGGATGGCAAGGGTTAAAATATTGCTTTTGAAGCTTGCTTTCAGCAAGTCACTTAACTCCATGTGTTAAGCTCCAGAATGAAGATGCATGATGAGATGGCTTCTGAAATATATTCCAGTCCTAGTAGGGCAATTCAAAATATTTTGAAATTAATTAAAAGTTTCCATTAATATTTCTATCAAAATATGCATACTGGCAATATTGATATTAAATCAGAAATGGATTCAAGAAAAAAAAAAAGCTATGGGTTTTAATGCCATGACTGTGTTCCCAGGCATTGTGATTAAGTCCTTGATTAATGCTAACTCAGTATCATAGGAGAGAATTTTTGCCTTTGTTTTTCATAATCATGTTACTATGACCATTTCCATGCCTATTTGATTATTCTGTGAAAGAGCAAACTATGATTATAGTAGCATAGCTTTAGAAATGAAAATGAGCATAGTAAATGTGTACTACAACCCTCATTTTATTGAAGAGGAAATTGAGGTTAAATGGTTTAGTCACTATGCATGCTAGTAAAAAGAGCAGGCAGATTTGTAACAGATATGCTTGGCTACTAAATTCATCAACCTTTCCAATATCAATCGTGGCTGATTTTTTAAGGTATGCGAAGTGCTTTTTATTGTTTTATTATCTCTGAATTAAACAATTCAAATAGTTTTACTTTAATATTTGAGAACCCATTCCACAGAGTTGGTCACAACCTCTCTGTGACTAAGAAATGTCAGAGCACCAGACTCAGTTTTTACTGAAAGCTTTTCCAGCTTCACAGGAGTCTCAAGAAAGAATATATTGACTGAAACATTATTTTTCACATTGACAATAGAAGTAAAAATAGAAATAGAAGCAATGTGAAGCAAAGAGAAAAATAAAACTATGTGGACACAATCTCAAAACAGTTTTCACACAGATATAGTCAGATGTAAATAACTGGAAAAATATCAGTTGCTCATGGGTAGGCAAAGTTAATATAATAAAAATGATAATTCTATGTAAAGTAATTTATATTCAGTGCCATACTAATCAAACTACAAAAATTATTTTATAGAGTAAGAAAAAAAATATCTGGAAGAACAAAAGTCCCAGTATATCAAGGGAATTTAATGAAAATAAATGCAAGGGAAGGTGACCTAGACATACCAGATATTAAATTGTATTAGAAAGCAATAATCATCAAAACTACTTGGTGCTGAGTAACAAATAGAGACATGGATCAGTGGAATAGGTTATGTACACAAGACAGAGTAGTTAATGACTATAATAATTTACTATTTGATAAACCCAAGGACTCTAGCTTCTGGGATAAGAACCCACTGTTTGAAAAAAAAAAACTGCTGGGAAAACTGGAAATACTATGGCAGAAAGTAGACATAAACCAACATCTTATAAGCTTACACCAAAATAAAGTCAAAATGGGCACATGGTTTAGATATAAAGGCTGATGTTAAAAGCAACCTGGGAGAGCAAGGAAGAGTTTATCTGTCAGGTTTATGGAGAACAGAAGAATTTGTTACCAAACAAGAAATAAAAAGCATTACCAAATGCAAAATGGATGATTTTTATTATGTTAAATTAAAACGTTTTTGCACAAACTAATTATATCTAAATGTATTCTCATTCTATTTCTTCCTCTTCCTTGCAAGCCTTGATTTTTTCTATTCACACTATGACCTCTAATCCCTTGACCACTCACTTCTTTCTCAGGCTATGAGCCCATGCATGCTAAACTTGCTTTTCTCATCTTGACCACTTGGTGAACCACTTTGATTTTATGCTTTTCTCTTTTGTTGATACCCTTACCCTCTTATTTTTTTATATAATGTATATTATTTTTAGTTTTCAGCATTCATTTTCATAAGATTTTCAGTTTTAAATTTTCTCCCACTCCCTGGGCTGGGTCTGTGCTGCTGCAGGCTGACCTAGACTGACTCTCTGCCCATGCAACAGACCCCCTCCTACCAACCTTCCAGATTATCTTGGGTTGGAAATCTGTGTCACAGTCTCTCCATGGGTTCTGCCACTCTAGAATATGTTCAGAGTCACTTTTTAAAAGTATTTGAAGGAGTTTTGGGAAAAAGTTCAGGGGAGTACCTGTTTTTACTCCATCAACTTGGTGCTGACCCCCCACCTTTCTCTTTTTACCTGTTTAACTTGTGGTGTTTAAGACCTGAGGCTCTCTACTGTAGACTCCTTTTTAGGGCTGCTTTTTAAAGCTATGTCCACTTCTGAGATGTTGTTTGAATTAGAACTACTTATGGAATCTCATCAGAGTTTCGGTCTGCTTTACCCTCCTTTTCTTTTATCAAGTTCATGACCATCCAAAAGACACTTCCACGTTTTACTACAGTCTGGGCAGGCTTGGTGGACACATTTTTGGCTTGCTTTTGTGTATGTGTGTGTTTGTGTGTGTGTGCACATGCACACACATGGTCTTTATGTATGTGTTTGTATATACATACACTTTATGCATGTGTATATACACATGTATGTATATGTATTCACAAATGCATCAAGGTGTGTATGTGTACATGTATCAATATACATGTACATGTGTTTTTCACAATCTGAGAAGGCCTGAATGTGTTGTTGTCTGTACCAATGGAGGGAATCTCCATATGGATGAGATTGTAGATCCATACATATATTGAGGAAATTCATTGCTATATTGTATTCCTTCATTTGAGGCTCTATTGACCGGTGCTTCTGAGTTTTCACAGTACAGGACATCTGATATGTATGGCAGTAAGCTAGAAGAAATAGAAGACTATAATGTGTGTTTTATTCATCAAAGAAAGATTTAATTAAGTTTAGTAAGCATTGAGGGCTATATGCATTTTGTACTCTTGAAAGTCTTTGGAATTTAGCAACTTTCTATTAATTATATTATTTTATTTATTAGGGCACCCCAGGTCTTGAGCTTCTTGGCAAACATACACACACACATGAAGAAATACATGCATATATACATGGGTGTCTGAAGATATAAGAATAATAAAATGAGAAGAGAGATAAAATGGAAGATGTTTTAAATAATTTATATTAATTTTTATGTCTTTCACAGTGTTAAACTGAATTTGAGAGAAAAGAGTCAATTTACTCTTCTAAATGGACATATTTAGACTTTTTCTAAGTGGACATATTTAATCAGGTCAAATGAATTGCAGTTAGAGGTGCCACACAACAAGTGCTGGGGTACCAAAGAAGGGGACTGGAAATAGGGTTTCTATAGGGTAATAAGACAGATGGAATGCCCAGACATAGACTGCCTGCCTCTCTGCCCATGCAACAGACCCCTCCAACTGACTTTCCAGGTTATCTTGTGCTGGAAATCTGTCTCATTTTGTCTCTTTGTGGGTTCTGGCACTTTAGAATTTGTTCAGAGACACTTTTTAAAGGTATTTGAAGGAGTTTTGAACAAAGCTCAGGGGAGTCCCTGTTATTATTCCACCATCTTGGCTCTTAACCCTGCCTTTCTCTTTTTACCAGGGGTTTTAACTTGTTAACTGGCTTATGAATTACCAATTAGATTTTCCAAAACACAAGAAATCTATTGCCATCAATCTACTTGTTACTGTATGTCATTAGTGCATAATACCACATCTAATCCATAGAATATTTGAATGTATATCTATATCTATATATACATATGCATAAACATTGAAGCTCTTCCCTAACCTTTATGCTTTATGTAAAGCCAGATGGAATTAAATTCAAAATGCTTAGGTTATATAATGACTCCTAATTGTGCTTTAAACCAAAGTGTCTAACTAATGTTTAAGTGACATCTTGAGAATCTTTGAAATTGCCTGCAATTCCTTAAGAATGCATGCTGATGCAGCTTTAATTCACATTGCTCTATAAAGTTGGTTGGATGATTTGTAACATTTTCAGCAATAAGCCAAGGGTGTCACAGGGTGTTTGCTCCCATTATTGATCTTCTAGATTGACAAATGATGTGTAAACAGACTGATTTCCTTCTGATAGCTGCCTGCATATCTATGTGAGTCTTATCAAGAAAAAGCTTCCTTTTAATTAGATTATCCCACCCTGTGGGGACCAATCACACATTTGTTTTTCCCTACAGTGAGCCATTTAAGGTCCTTGGGCTTGCTGTGCTTGGTAAACTAGAGTAAATGCCTCCATGTCTCACTGAGCCTAATGTGTGTGATGAAGGTAAGATGGAGTTTTTCCCAAGTATAAGCATCTTGCCACCTATTAATTTGCTTATCTAATTCAGTTTTGTTGTTCCAAAAACCAGGAGGCAAGCTGTTAGCAAGGGAGCAATAAATATATAGAGGACACATTTCTATTATATTAGCAATGAATGTATGAATGAAGCTTTAAGAGAATATTTTAAAAGTTAATCAAAACAAGATGATAGTCTCATATATTTGATCTCAAAAATTCAATTCAATTAAATAATTATGCTAACAATGTAAAGAGCAATCAGAGGTCACCTACATCAAAACTAATCTGAAAATGAATTTTTTATACTATAGCATAAAGAAGTGGTAATTCAGTCATACTTAATAACCTACCATGAGGAAAGATTTCACAATAGACTCAGGAAGGTTATTGTGCATTTTGACTCTAACTTTAGACACTTTGTTCAAATTAAGCCAATGCCTGCCTCTCTACAACTCCCAATTATTTATCCTCATTTTTCCCATTTTTTGGGCCAATTGAGCAAATCCAATTGATGTTCCATTTGATAATTTACCCAACTCAGGCAAAACATCATCTACATCATCAACAAATCCTTTAGTGACATGGAGGTAGTAAGATCAGATCTCACTTAGGATAGAAGATATCATTCATTTTATTAATACTGGCTTTAAGGCAATTATAAGACATCTATATGGAGCCATAAGGCAGATATTTGAAGATCATCATTATTGCTGGATCCCACTGATTTCTTACCCTCATTGTATTAACAGATAAAAAGTTACTATTTTATACTCATTCTAAACCATCAATTTCTTCCCTGATAGATAAATAATATTGTGATAGCAAATAAGCTCATCTTTTCTCTTAATTCTTAACTGCTCCTTAGTTATTGAAAGTATGTCACCTCAGACAAACTGACACCTGGGAAAGACCTTAACTTAGGCAAAGGTCACCTACATCCTGGGCCACCAGGCACCTTGACTTTTTCTTGCCACTGGACTTTGATTAGTCTGGAGGGAAGCATGATGCTGACAACTTCATGCATCTCTGACTCACTTAAATCCAATTCATACACAAGTTAAGACACTATACTCATGATGTCATTGTTCCATTTTGGGAATGAAGGACAAACAACAAGAAACAAACAAAAAGTCATGGGGAAATGTCAAGTTGGTGCAAATAGAAATTTTAAGATTGAACCATATCATTGAGGAAGAGAATGAAGTTTGAGAAGAGAGAGTTAAGAACTGAATCTTGGGTTTCCATTGTATTTACAGAGTAGGAGAAAAAAGTAGAATTAGAGAAGAGAACTGATAAAAATTGTCCAAAGGGCAGAAAGTACTCTAGAACAAAGATCTTCAAAGAGATGGTAGATGCAGAATGGTAAGATGCTCAATAGTGTTGAATTCTACAAAGAAATTGTCAGGTTCATACAGATCAAGATGGTAATCTAAAAGTAAAGTTCAGCATTATGTCACCACAAAACAATTGGCAAACAGCTCACCAGCAGTAGTTTATACCAGAAGTAAATATATTCCATGTCCACTAAATCATGAAAGCAAAAGTCTTCAGGCTAAAAAGAAAGTCCCACTTGAAAGAAATACCCTGAAGATTGTAAGTGAAAGAGTTTAAGACTAAAAATCTAAGAAGAAAGTAGGGGGAAAGACTCTGAATGAAGAAATGCCCTGAGGAACTATATTAAAGCTAAAGACTGAAGGACTTCTCATACAAGGAAAAATGAAACAAAACAAAACAATAGAAACTAAAGAAATGCCATGAATTAAGGAATGGATAAATAAGCTGTAGCATATGAAAGTAATGGAAAACAATCATACCAGAATTAATAAGGAGGCAGATAATTTCAAAAACAAATGAGAAGATTCATATGAACTGATGAAGAGTAAAATAAAACCAATTTATATTATATTATATTATATTGTATTGTATTGGAGTGCATTGCATTGTATTGCATTGTATCTTATTGCATTATATCATAGCATGTCAAATTATATTATATCATATTACACTGTATTTGAATCATTAATTATATCATATAATATTATACTAAATTATTTGTTAAACATTTGAAGAATGGAATGAGCAATTTACACAATAATAACAAAAGCTATAAGAACTCTGAACAATAAAATGACTATCCATGATAATAATAACTACTATTTACATGCTCTAAGGTTTATAGTGTTTAGCAACAATTATCTCCTTTGATTTTCACAACAAAATTGTGGGGAGGGGGAAGGTAAGTACCACAATTATTCTTCTGTAGGTCGGGAAAAACAGGTCATGATGAAATGACTTTCCTAGAATCACACAGCTTATAATAATCTGAGGATGGATTTGAACTCAGGTTTTCTTGATTTCTAGTACAATACTCTATCCACTCTAGTGCCTCACTGCCTCATGATTGCAAAGTACCTATGATAAAATATATTATCAGGGGGAGGGGGACAGAGTCAAAATGGCAGAGTAAAAGCAGGAACTTGCTTCAGCTCCCACTCCACCCACCTCCAATAGCTATAAAATATGACTCTAAGAAAATTTTCGAGCTACAAAATCCACAAAGTGACAGAGAGAAACAAATGCCCTGTTGAAGGCATCCTGGCAGCTTTACAGGAAGGAACGACCATACCAAGTTGTGAGCAGAGCACAGTCCCACATGAGCCATATTGAACAGACCTTGGAAGTTGCCAAGAAGCAGCACAGACTGTCCAGAGAAGACTTCAGGAGAGTGAACCACCAAACAGCTGTGGTGGTTTCCAAACTTCTCAACTCATAAACACCAAAGAGAAAGTAAAAGGTCAGTGGGGAACCCTGTTGTAAACACGTGACAGAAGAGTGCAGTCTGCTCCTTGCCCCAGAGTGAGAGTGATTAGAGGCTTGGCAGTTGCAGCTGTTGCCATGTGGCTGCTTCCAGAGCTCCTGGCCTGCAGATTGTAGGGGGACCAAGTGACCATTCAGAGGCTAAGCAATCTTTGACCTGTTTGGATCTAGATCATGGTCTTGGGTGGTGGTCTAAGGATTAGAAACACCAATGTGCCAGAGCTTGTGATGTCTATAGAGAGGGTACCACACCCAGACCTCTGACAAGATTTGCAAAAACCCCAGCAATTTGGAACACAGCTCTTTCCACTCTGGAAGCAGAGTTCTACTGTGGCAAAGAGCTCAAAAGTCAAGTAATTGGATGGCAAGGGGAACAATCAAAGGAAGCACGATCAGAACATAGAATATTTTTTGGGAAACAAAAAGGGTCAAAACATAGAACCAGAAGAAGACAATAAATCAAAACTCCTGAATCAAAAGGTTCCAAGAAAAATATGAATTGGTTACAAGACACGGAGGACCTAAAGAAGGATTTTGAAAATCAAGTAAGAGAATTGGAGAAAAATTCACAAGAAGAATGAGAATTATGTAAGAAAATCATGAAAAGTGAGTCAACAGCCTACTAAAAAAAACCCCAAAATAATAAAGAAAATGAGACCTTCAAAAATAGACTACCTCAAATGGAAAAAGAGGCCCAAGATAGAAACAAATGAAAAAATAGAAGGAAATGTGAAATATCTCATTGGAAAAACCACTGACCTGGAAAATAGGTCCAAGAGAAATAATTTAAAAATTGTTCCATTACCTGAAAGCCATATACAAAAAGAGATCCTAGAAGCAATCATTCAAGAAATTTTCAAGGAAAAGTGCCCTGATATTCTAGAACCAGAGGGAAAAATAGAAATGGAAAGAATTCACCTATCATGTCTTGAAAAATATTCCAAAAGGAAAACACCTAGGAATATCATAGCCAAATTCTGGAGTTCCCAGGTCAAGGAGAAAATATTACAAGCAGTCAGGAAGGAAGAATTTTACGACTGTGGAAACAAAATGAGGATAACACAAGATCTAGCATTAGGCATCACAGGTATTAGAATATATTTCAGAAGTCAAAGGAGCTAGGATTAAAACCAAGAATCACCTATCCAGCAAAACTGAGTATAATGCTTCAGCTGAAAATATGGTCATTCAATGAAATAGAGGATTTTCAAGTATTCTTCATGAAAAAAATCAGAGCTGAACAGAAAAACTGACTTTCAAATATAAGAAGCATGAGAAGGTAAACAGGAAAAAGAAATCATAAGGAACTTATTAAAGTTGAATTATTTATATTCCTAAATGGAAAAATGACAATTGTAACTAATGAGACTTTTCTTAGTATAAGGATATTTGAATGGAGTGTATATATATATATATATATATACTTATAAATACATATGTGAATGTGTGTATCAGTGTGTACATGTATAAATAGATAGAGGGTACAGGATTAGTTGAATAGGAAGGGATGATATCTAAAAAAACATTAAGAGATCATTGAGGAATATAATGGGAGAAGGAGAAGGGAGAGATATAATAGTGTATAAAAGAGGCAAAAGAAAACTTGGGGGAATGGGTCAAACTTACTGTCATTGAATTTGGCTTAAGGAGGGAATAATATATACAATCAATTTGGTATCTTACCCTACAGCAAAGTGGGGGGGGGGATAAGAGGAGAGATGATAGATGTGGGGCATATTGGGGGATAGGGTAGTTAGAAGAAAACATTTTTGGAAAAGGACAGGGTCAAAGTAGAAAAAGAATAAGTGGGGTGGGTGGGATAAGATAAAGGGAAATATAGTTAATCTGTCACAATACAACTAGTATGGAAATGTTTTATATAACTCGACGTGTACCACATATATTGGATTGCTTGTCTTCCCAGTCAGGGTAGGTGAGGAGGGAAGAAGGGAAAGAATCTGGACATCAAAGTTTTAAAATTAAATGTTTAAAAAGTCATGGGGCTTTTTACTTGCAACTGGGAAATAAGATATACAGACACTGGGATATAGAAATACATCTTGCCCTACTAGAAAGCTAGACAGAGGGAAGGGTAGAGGATATAAGAGAGAGCAGATTGGGGGAAAGGGTATTCAGTAGGCCCGCTATCTAGGGATGGAGGTAAGGAAAAGACAAGGAGAAAATTTGTAAACTCTAAATCTTGTGGAAATGAATGTTGAAAACTAAATATAAATTAATAAAAGATTTAAAAATAGATATTATCTACTTCCTGACATAAAACTAATAGACTAATCAATTAATAGATTAATAATAATTAGTGCAGAATAAGGGTTGAAACATGATTTTTCTTTACAGTCAATTACATGATTTGTTTGTCTAGACTTTGCATATCTGTTACAATGAATTCCTTTTTCTATCTTTCTCTCTTTTCTCATCCATTGAGGTGGGGAGATGGAAGAAAGAGGAAATTGATTTTTCCTCATTAGTGAAATAAAAAGGTTTAAATGCTTCAAGAACTTTCATATGAGGTAATTGTACTATTAATTTGAATTGATTATTTTACTTTGTCACAGGAGAGCACTCATAGTGATAGTGTTCTTGAAATTTGATAATTATAAAACAAAATATATTTAAAATTCCCACTTAATAGCATTTTATTTTTAATGATTACATCTAAAAGTACTCAACATTCACTTTTATAAAATTTTGAATTCCAAATTTTTTTCTCCCCCACCTTTCCTCCTCTCTTCCCAAGACAGCAAGGAATCTGATGTAGGCTACACATGTACAATCTCATTAAACATATTTCCACAGTAATCATGTTGTGAAGAAAGAATCAGAAAAGGGAAAAGATATGAGAAATTTTTAAAAATCTAGAAAAATATGCTTCAATCTGCATTCAGACTCCATAGTTTTTTTGTCTATTAAAGTTGATAATCACACGATGTTGCTGTTACTGAGTAAAATGTTCTCCTGGTTTTCTGAAATCTGCCTTCTCATCATTTCTTATATCACAATGGTATTCCAGTACATTCATATCCCATGACTTCTTCGACTATTCCCCAACTTATAGGCACTCTGTTTTTTCCAATTCTTTGTCACTGTAAAAACTGTTGCTATACATATTTTTATACATGTTGGTCCTTTTCTCTTTTCATTGATCTCTTTAGGAGACAGATCCAGTAGTGTAATTACTGGATCAAAGAATATGGAATGTTTGATATGCCCAAAAGGGGTATCAAAGGATATGCCCTTTGGGCATAGGTCCAAATTGATCCAAAATGGATGGAGCAGTCCACAATTCCACCAAAAATACATTACCATCCCAGGTTTCTCACATCTGCTCCAACATTTATCATTTTCCTGTTTTGTCATCTATGCCAATCTTTTAAGTGTGATATGGTACCTCAGAGTTGTTTTGATTTTCATTTCTCTAATCAATAGTGATTTAGAGCATTTTTTCATATGACTATAGATAGTTTAGTTTCTTTATCTAAAAAAGGCCTGTTCATGTCCTTTGACCATATATCAATTGTGGAATGATGTGTATTCTTTTTTTTTTTTTTGCTTTTTTGGAGGGGCACTTGTGGTTAAGTGACTTATACCAGGTTACACAGTAAGTGTTAAGGGTCCGAGGTTAGATTTGAACTCAGGTCCTCCTGAGTCCAGCATTAGTGCTGTATTTACTGCACCACCTAGCCATAGACATCCTTTTTTATGCTTTTTGGAGGGAGGAAGTTAGGGCAATTGGTGTTAACTGACTTGCCCAAGGTCAAATGGCTAGTTTTTTGTTAAGTGCCTGGGCCAGATTTAAACTCAGGTACTCCTGATTCTAGAGCCATTGCTTCATTCACTGTGCCACCTAGCCAATCCAATGATTTGTATTCTTACAAATTTGACTCAGTTTTCTATATATTTTAGAAATTAGGTCTTTACCAGAAACATCAGAATTAAAAAGTGTATCCCACCTTTCTGCTTTCCTTCTAATCTTGGGTGCATTGACTTTTTTCAGCAAAACATCTTAATTTAATGTAATCAAAATTATCCATTTCACATTTCATAATGTTCTCTACCTCTATTTTGGTCATGATTTCTTCCATTCTCCATAGATATATGGGTAAACTATTCTCCGCTCTCCTGATTTGCTTATCCTATAACCCTTTCTAGCTAAATCATGTACCAATTTTGACCTTACCTTGGTATAGCTTGTGAAATATTGATCAACACTTAGTTTCTGCCATACTAATTTCCTGCTTTCCCAAAAGTTCTTTTGTCAAGTAGTGACTTCATATCCCAGAATCTAGAGTCTGGGGTTATCAAACAGTGGATTACTATAGATAGTGACTACTGTGTCTTGTGTACCTAACCTATTCCACTGATCTACCATTTAATTTCTAAGCCAGTACCAAATACTTTTGAAGATTTCTGCTTTATTATACAGTTAAGACCTGGTTGGCTAGGCCACTTTTGTTTGTATTTTTTTCCCACTAATTCCCTCGATATTCCTGGCTTTTGACTTTTCCATATAAATTTTATTATTTTCTCTAGTTCTATAAAATATTTTGTTAGTTTGATTGGTATGGCATTGAATAATTAAATTAATTTAGGTAGAATTGTGATTGTTATTATAAAAGCTTGGCCTATCTGTGACCAACTGATATTTTTCCAACTATTTACATCTGACTTTATTTTTGTTATCTCAACAGATGCAGAAAAAGCTTTGGACCAAATACAACACCCATTTTTATGAAAAGCATTAGAAAACATTATTATTATTATTATTAAAGCAATTGGGGTTAAGTAACTTGCTCAAGGTTACACAGCTAGTCATTATTTATGCGTGGGTGCTCATTTTCTGAGGCCGGATATGATCTCGGGTCATCACAACTCCAAGGCTGGCGCTCTTACTCACTGCGCCACCTAGCCGCCCCTTTAGGGCAATTGGGGTTAAGTAACTTGCCCAAGGTTACATGGCTAGGTTTTTTTGTTTGTGTGGATTAAGTGTCGGAGGCCTTCTGACTCCAGGGCTGGCACTCTATTCACTGCACCACCTAGCCGCCCCGATGAAAACGTTATTATTGAAATGTTTCTGATTGGTTTCCTCATATTGAACCTACATTTCTAGTATAAATCCCACTTTGTCATATTGTATTACATTTGTAATAATTTTTTTCATTTCTTTTGTAATATTTTACATCAATATTCATTAAGGAAATTGGTCTATAATTGTCTTTTTCTGGTTTCACTCTTCCTGGTTTCAGTTTCAGCACCATACTTGTATTGTAAAAGGAATTTGGTAGGGTGACAATCATCATTATCCCATTTAGGGATTTAAACAGCTTAACCTTATTGAATAACATGTTGTTTTTATTTTTTTCCTTATTTACTTTTTATAATTCTCTTGTTTCTCATTTTTGAAGATCATATTTTCTTTTCAGCTCTGTTTTTTTCATCAAGAATGACTGAACATCCCCTATTTCATTGAATTTCCATCTTTTCCCATAAAACATTATGCTCATGGAGACTAGGTGCCACAATAAATAGAGCACCAGGCCTGGATTCAGGAGGATCTCAGTTCAAATCCAGCCTCAGACACTTGACACTTACTAGCCATGTGACATTGAACAGGTCACTTAACCCCATTTGCCTTTCCTCCCCCTCTCTAAAAAAAAGAAAGATCATTATGTTCAATTTTTCTGGGTCATTGATCCTTGATTATAATTCAATATCCTCTGATCCTTGAACATAGAAGCTGCTAAATTCTGTGAAATCCTGACTGTGGCCCCTTGGTATTTGAATTGTTTCTTTCTGGCTACTGGCGGTATTTTTTTTTTCTTTACCCAATGATTCTGGAATTTGACTACAATCATCCTTGGAGTTTTCATTTTGGGATCTATTTCAGGAGGTAATCAGTGGCTTCTTTCAATGACTATTTTACCCTCTGGTTCTAGGATATCAGGGCAATTCTCTTTGGTGTTTTCTTGAAAGATGCTGTTTATCTTTCCTGGATATATTTTTACAGGTCAGTTGTTTTTCTAATGAGGTATTTTATATATTCTTCTCTTATTTTATTCTTTTGATTTTGACTTATTCTTGATGTCTCATTGTCATTAGCTTCCACTTGCCCGATTATAATTTTTAAAGAATTATTTTCTTTGGTTAACATTTGCACATCCTTTATCATTTCATTAATTTGACTTTTAAAGGAGTTGTTTCCTTTAATGGATTTTATTTCCATTTGGCCAATTCTATTTTTTAAGGAATCATTTTCTTCAGTCAAATTTTGCCCTTCCCCTCTCAAGCTTTTAACCCCCTCTTGCACACCTTTATTTTCCAAATTTTTCTTCTACCTCTCTTATTTGAATTTAAAACCCCTTTTTGAGCTTTTCCAGGAGGCTTTTTTCAACTAGAGACAAATTCATATTCCCCTTTGAGGTTTTGCATGCATTTGTATTGACAATGTTGTCTTCTGACTTTCTGTTTTGATCTTCTCTGTAACCATAATAATTTTTTATCATCAATGTTCTTCTTTGCTGCTTGAACTCTCCTCCTGGGACACAGGGAGCAACGTTTAAATTTTCTTGTGCTGGGGTACAGGGGGCTGATCATTTGTTTTATTTTCTGGGGTTTAATTTGCTGGCAACTTTCTCACTGTATTGGGGATGGTCCTGTGTAGTTGTACCTGTTGTTGCCTGGTTTTTGGGGCTGGCATCTTGCTTCCTGCTCTGGGCCTGGAGTTGTCACAGTTGCCTTGCTGTACCACTGGCCTGCTGACTCAGGCCTCATGGGCCTCAGCTGCTGATCTGTGCAGTAGCTGAGAGCCTCCTCCTGGCTTGCCAGCTCTCCAGTGCCCTGGGCTACACTCCTCTTTTACCCAAGTGAGACAGATTTTTCCTGAAGTCTTTCTAAGTTATCTAAAGTGCAGTAAACTGATTCACTCCATCCTTTTGTTGATTCTATTGTCTCAGAATTTGTTCAGAGGCTAGATTGATCATTGTTCCTGAGAGAAAATATGGAGAGCTCAGGCACCTTCCTGGCTTCTCTCTGCACCTTGGCTCCACCTCCAAAACAAAATATATTGATAAAACTTTAGAAAAATAAAGTGTAACATTTTTGGAGTTTATTCATTCATTCACATATCTATTTCTTTTCCCAGTTTTTTTGACTTACATCATGCTTTGCATAAGTATTTAAAACATTTATTGAATTGAAATGCAAATTAACAATGCCACATTTCCTTGAATCAAATTATTGAATTGAATTTAATATCATTCAAGGCCCCTCAGATTCCTGATTGTCTTTCTCTGTACACATTACATCTTATTACTATTATGCTTTATGTATATTTTCTATACAACCCTGCAGTATAGAATAATAAGAAAATACAAAGATGCATTATATTCCCCCAAATCTCTTAATCAAGCTTCCATTAATGCATCCAAGTTCTCATTGGCTGGTTATTGTTATTTGGGTAGGTCATATTAAGTGGTATACTCAGTCCTATTTCACTTATAGTCCACTAAGGCCTTCAGACCCCTTTTTAAATGAAATATTGTTGAGCCATGCTGCATTTCTCTCGTCTTCATATTTGCAATTAATTTTTGATCGCAAGCATAGATGTTTATATTTATCTCTATCAAATTTTATCTTCATACATTTAATACATGGTTCTAAATCACTAGGACCTTTTCTAATCTAATTTTGTCATCCTAATTATTGTCTATTCACTTTATCTTTGTACAATTTCAAACCTGATGATCAATATGACTAGAGGGATGATATATAATAAATAGGTAGGTACAAAAATAGACGATTATTTTTCAAATGGAGTTTCAGATGGTTAATATGGCTAGACATTGTGCTAAGTGCTGATGATATAAAAAGAAAAAAGAATACAAGATATTCCCTTCTGTCTAAAAAGCCTTATAAATTAATAGAGAAAGTCACAAACATAAAAGTGAACTGGAAATTGGTAGGGGAGTTTGGAGCTTTGAAGAGGTCTTTTAAGGGCAAGGAAAACAAGATACATGCCATCTATGCCTTCAGAATCCAAATCATTGATCTAAGAGTTGAACAGAACAGAGTCAAGGATAATTCCCTCTGATATTTATTATTCAGCACTAGTACAATCCCATTATTTCAAATCCATCTGTGCTCTGTGAGACTTTTATAACTGCCTTACTGAATTAAAAGTGTTCTGTGTTTACAACATTCATCCAAGTTTCCATTCTAAATTTGTTATAACAGATGAAATAATATTTGCTCTTAGGAATCAATGATTCCACTTCTCAATATTCTCAGACAAATCTTTTAACAGTCTATTTTAAGGTATTGATGAGAATTAAAGTTAAAAGCCTTTAGTTAAAAAGATATTTCCCCTTTATAAAACCAGGTTATTTGTCTTTTTTCTGTCTTGTGGCACCTCTCTAGTCAATATCCTATTTCAGTTATTATATGCTGGTGTGATTATAGAGCTGAAAAGTATGTTAGAGATCATTGAATCTCACCCCATGATTTTTTAGATGAAGAAACAAGGTCAGGAACATAACGTGATTGGACCAAGGTCACATAGGAAATAAGTGTCTGAAAATAAATGAACATAAAAAAATTCTAATTACATGTCCATTGAACTATCTACTCCATTACCCCTAGCCCCACTTATCCCCTGGGAAGGAAAAGCAGAAAACTTATGGGGATAGCTTCCACACAAGTGCCAGCACACACTCTTTCTCCCTGCACTTAATGTTTTCCTTCAGTAAATTTGGTTTTCATAATCAATGCGAAGGCTGCGGGTCCAGGCAGCCCAGCGGCAGGAGGAGGAGCGTTGAGGTCCCAGAGCCTCACCTGAGAAGAAAGAAGCACCCGCGGCTGTGGCCCTTTCCTCTGACCCCTGAGCCCAGTCGCTCAGGCCAGCACTCTCCCCTGTCTGGGGAGATGGAGCCGATCCGCTCTCGCAGCCAAGTTGCCCAAGAGGAAGGTGAAGTCTGCAGAAAGGGAAGTAAAGGAGAAGCCCCAGAGGAGGTCTGCCAGATTGTCAGCTAAACCGGTCCTTGCTAAGGTTGAAGCTAAGCCCCAAAAGACAGCTGGAAAGGGTAAATCCGAGGACAAAAACGTTCAAACAAAAGGAAAAAAAGGAGCAAAAGGAAAACAAGCAGAAGCTACTAACCAAGAGGAGAATAAAGATGACTTGACTGAAGAAAATGGGAAAACTAAAAATGAAGAGGCTCCATTCTCTGATTCAGCAGGGGAAAAAGAAACCAAATCTGAATAACATTTTATACCAAGTGTTTTAACAATTGTCCCTGCTACTTCCCTTCTTATACAATTCAGAGGAATATTTTTATCAACTATTTTGTAAATGCCAGTTTTTTAGTAGCTCTAGAAACACATTTTTAAGAAGGAGGCAGTCCCACCTCATCACATTAATTTTTAAAAATATTTAGATAAATATAAGTCAATCTAAAGTGGCTTAATTTAGAGTCTTGTTTAAAGAGTTAAATCATGGGCTGTTTGTCGGTTTGTTTTTTTTTGCTTGTTTTAATAGAACCAGAAATTACTAGAAAGTTGACTAGAAAGGTGTGTGTCTTATGCATCCGCTTAACATTCCACAGTCAGTTTTTATATCATATTAAATGAAGCAATTTGGAGCTGAGACCACAAATTTTAAAGCTCTTACTTTAACTAATCTCTATCCATATTGTCTTTCGGTACAATTGTTTCCTAAATAAAACTGCTCCCTGGTATTTGATGTCCCTTTCAAAACTGTGTGCTATCTGTGACATTGTGATCTTGGGTAGTGGTGGTACAATTTTTTTTTTTCCAGCAACTTTGTTAATGTGCTGTAAGAGAATGGAAAATGTGTATGATGAGTGTAGTTTTATCAAATACAGAATTAATGGAACTTTGCTTTGTAAAAGACCTGATACCTTATCCATATTCAGGATGCTGGTATTTGATAACTTCTTTTTGAGGGAGAGTTGCCTCCAAACTTAAAGTAAGAAAGTCACTGTTCAGAAAAAAAAAAAAAAAAACAGTTCAGAAAAACGATTGCAACTACATAATTTTTAGACTTTTCTAGCATTTTTTAAATGAACAATTCATAGTGTCTACGTACTGATTATGAAATGAACTAATAAAATCATGATTATAAAAGAAAAAAATCAATGTGAGCAACAACTTTTTTTTCCAACAGGGAAGCAAATTGAGAAGTGGATGTAGTGTACTAGTATATTATCTTCCAAACCTTTACGGTGATAATTTCCCTTCACACAGTTAGCATAGATTATAATTATGTGTGACCACAGGATACTTAATACAAATTTATTAAGTAATTAACACAGCTAAACACTACACTGAGTTCTAGAGATATAGGGAAAAAAAAAAGAAAACAAGATTGTCCCACCTGTTAAATAGCTTATATTTGGGGCGGGAAGGTGGCACAGTGAGTAGAGTGTCGACCCTGGAGTCAGAAGGACCTGATTTCGGATTCGGCCTCAGACACCTACACACACACACACACACACACACACACACACACACACACACACACACACACACACACATAGACAAACAAACAAAAAAAACACCTAGCCGTGTGACCTTGGTCAAGTTACTTAACCCCAATTGCCATCCAAACAGCAAAATAAACAAACAAACAAATAAATGAATGAATGAATAAAATATTAAATAGTTTATATTTAATTACAAGAAGAAGAAAATCATAAAAAGGAAACTGAAATTTGATAGGAAAGTGTGTTGTTTTAAGGAAACCACATAGCAGCCAGAAAAATAATTTATTTTTAATGTTATTTATTTGTTGTTAGTCCTCAGTACTCACTTCTACAAGATTTTGAGTTCTAAATTTTCTCTCCCTTCCCAACGCTACTACAATGTGCATTCTGATATTGGCTATACATATACAATCATATTAAATATATTTCCACATTAGTAATGTTGTAAAGAAGTAGGACCAAAGAGGAAAAACACATGAGAAGAAAGAAACAAAAAAGGAGAAAATAGTATGCTTCCATTTGCATTCAGACCCCATAGTTCTGTCTTTAGATGTGGATAGCATTTTACATTAGGAGTCTTTTGGAGTTGACTTACATCCTTGAATTGCTGAGAACAGCTAAGTCTATGAAAGTTGAGCATAATACAAGGTTGCTGTTATTGTGTACAATGTTCTACTGGTTGTGCTCACTTCACTCAACATACGTTCATATAAGTCTTTCTCGGTTTTTCTAAGCCTGCCTGCTCACCACAACTTATGAAACAAGAGAATTTTGCTAAATTCATATGCCACTACTTGTTCAACCATTACACAACTGATATACAATCCCCATTTCCAATTCTTTGCCACCACAACAAGAGCTGCTAAAAATATTTTTGTACATGTGCATCCTTTTCCCATTTTTATGATCTCTTTGGTATACAGACCAAGAAGTACTATTGCTAGGTAAAAGATTTTGCACATTTTTATAACCCTTTAGGCATAGTTCCAAATTGCTCTCTAGAAAATATGGATTAGTTCACAACTCTATCAACAATGCATTAGTATTCCAATTTTCCCACATCTTCTCCAGCATTTATCATTTTCTTTTTCCAACATGTTTACAATCTGATAAGTGCAATGTGGAACCTCAGAGGTGTTTTAATTTTAATTTCTCAAATCAACAGTGATTTAAAGCATTTTTCATATGATTATAGATAGCTATAATTTCTTTTTCCCCCATATTTTATTTATTACTTTGTTTGTTGGTTCGTTTGTTTGTTTGTTTATTTGTTTGTTTTTTCAAATGCTTTATTAACTTCTGGTCTACATCATTCATTGCCACCAGATTTAGAGTTAAAATGTTTTCCCCATTTTCCCACCATCCCAGAATAGCAGTCCCACAGGATATATGCTCATACAATCTGCTCTTTCCCATATCTTCTGCCATTCCCCCTTCTACTTTACCAGTAGGGCAAGGTGAATCTCTGTGCCCCAATGACTGTATATCTTGTTTCCCAAGTGTATGTAAAATAGAATTAATAAGAGCATTTATATGTTTTTAAACATTTGATTTTAAAACTTTGAATTCCAGATTCATTCACTTCCTTCCTATTACCCACCCTTACTGGGAAGATACACAATTCAGTATATATTTTACATGTGTAGCTATGAAAAACATTACCATGGTAAATATGTTATAAAAGACTGACTATATTTCCCTCCCTCTTATCCCACCTCCCACTCGGGCTATTCCCTGCTTTGATCCTGTCCCCTTTCAAAAGTGCGTGCTTCAAACTTCCCTCCCCACCTTCCCTACCCCCTTACCTTTCATCATTCCTTCTCTCATCCTCTTCCCCCCTAATCTCCTGTAGGGTGAATCAAGTTTTCAAGTAGTCCAACAATTTTTAGATTGTCTGTCTGGGACCTATTTTCCAGGTCAGTGGTTTTTCCCATGAGATATTTCATATTGCCTTCTATTCTATTATTTGTTTGGATCTGTTTAACAACATATTGATTTCTCATAAAGTCACTAGCTTCCATTTGTTCCAGTCTAACTCTGAAGCAATGAATCTCCTCAGTGAGCTTTTGAGATTCTTTTTTCCATCTGGCAAATTTGGCTTTTTAAGGCATTCTTTTCCTCTATGCCTTTTTGAGCCTCTTTTGCCATATGAGTTGGTCTGTTTTTTAAGGTGTTATTTTCCTCTGTCTGGCTGTTGACACGCATTTCATACTTTTCTTGCCTCTTTCCTATTTCACTTCCCAATTTTTCCTCCACTTCCCTTATCTGCTTCTTAACATCCTCTATGGCCCGTAACCAGGTGGTAATTTCATTTGGGGCTTTCAGTGCAGGAGTTCTTTTTTTTTTTTTCCCCACAAATAATTTATTAATTTCTGGTTTACATCATTCATTTCCACCAGATTTTGAGTTATAATTTTCCCCATTTTTCCCCTACCCACCACCCCAGAATAGCAGTCCCACAAAAAATCCCCTCATCCAATTTGCTCTCTCCCATACCCCCTTCAACTTTACCATTAGGGCAAGGAAAGTCTCTGTGACACAATGTCTGAGCAACTTATCTCCCAATTACATGTAAAATAGTATTAGTAAGAATATTTATATGTATGAAATATTTAATTTTAAAACCTCAAGTTTCAGATCCATTCCCTTCCTCCCTTGTCACCCATTCCTTCTGGGAAGATAAGCAATTCAGTATGTGTTGTACATGCATAGATATGCAAAACATTACCATAGTAGATATATTGTAAAAGGCTGCTTATAATTCTCTCCCACCCATCCCCCCCCCCACTTGGTCCATTCCATACTTTGATCCTGTCCCTCTTAGATAGTGGGTACTTCCAGCCTCCCCTCGTCCCAGAAAGCCCTCCACTCCATTGTTCCCCCTCCCATCCCTCTTCCCCCTACTCTTTTGCAGGGTGAGATATCCCATTTAGTATGTATGTCATTCTCTCCCAGAACCAAATTCAATGAGAATGTGGTTTTGCCTTTTTGCCTTCCTGGTCTTCCCCTCCCCTGTGGCCTCTTCCCCTTGCTTCTTCTACAAGAGATAGTTTGCCTTACCCTGTGTCTCCCCATCTCCTCTTGCCATTTTCCTATATCAGCTCATAAAATCACCCCTTAAGTATATTCCCTTCCCACCAAATTCAATCTGTGCCCTCTATCCATGTATAACTGTAAACATATATACACACATTCACATACATATTTATATGCCCATATACCCTTCTTATATTATTTTCATACTGAGAAAGGTTTCATCAGTCATAGTTATTGTTTTTCCATATAGGAATGTAAATAGTGCAAATTTTATAAGTTCCTTTTGATTTCTTTTCCCTGATTACCTTCTCAGGCATCTCTTGATTCTTGTGTCTGGATGTCAAATTTTCTATTCAACTCTGGTTTTTTCCTCAAGAATGCTTGAAAGTCCTCTATTCCACTAAATGACCATATTTTCCCCTGAAACAAAATACTCAGTTTTGCTGGGTAGGCGAACTTTGGCTTCAATCCCAGCACTTTTGCCTTCTGAAATACCATATTCCATGTTCTTCAATCCTTCAGGGTAGAAGCTGCCAGGTCTTGTGCTATTCTGATTGTGTTTCCATGCTATTGAAATTGTTTCTTCCTGCCTACTTGTAGTATTTTCTCCTTGATCTGGGAATTCTGGAACCTGGCTATATTATTCCTAGGAGTTTTCTTTTTGGGGATCTTTTTCAGGAGGTGATCTGTGGATTCTTTCAAACTCTATTTCCCCCTCTGCATCAAAAACATCAGGGAAATTTTCTTGAGAATTTCTTGAAGGGTGATTTCTAGGTTCTTTCTTTGATCATGGCTTTTAGGTAGTCCGATAATTTTTAAATTATCTCTCCTGGTTCTATTTTCCAGGTCAGTGGTTTTTTCTGAGGAGATATTTCACATTGCCTTCTATTCTTTTGTTTGTTTGGATCTGTTTAACAGCATCCTGATTACTCATAATGTCATTAGCTTCCATTTGCTCCAGTCTAACTCTGAAAGAATGAATCTCCTCAGTTCACTTTTGATATTCTTTTTCCCTCTGGCAAATTTAGCTTTTTAAGGCATTCTTCTCCTCATTGCCCTTTTGGGCCTCCTTTGACATTTGAGTTAGTCTATTTTTAGGGTGTTATTTTCCTCAGTCAGACTGTTGACTCTCATTTCATACTTTTCCTCCATCCTTCTCATTTCTCTTCCCAATTTTTCCTCCACTTCTCTTATCTGCTTCTTAAAGTCCTCTATGGCCTGTAACCTGCTCATATTTTCCTTTGGGGCTTTTGGAGCAGGATATTTGACCTCACAGTTCTCCTCCTATTCCCTGCTTCGATCCTCTTTGCTCCCAAAATAAGAGTCTAATATTGAATTTTTCTGTTTGTTTTCTTTCGTTTGCCTAGACATGTTGCCACTTAATTATTTGACTTTTCAACTTGTTGCCAGACAGGGGAGCTTCTGTCCCAAGTGTTGGGGTCTTCAAAACTTCCTCTTCTGGCAAGTTGTATACCCACCCCAGACCTCCCCCCAGATCACAATCCAGATCCAAGCAGGTTAAAGCAAGAGCGATTAACTTCCAAGATTGATTGCTGGATCTCCCTACAGTTTGCAAGGTAGTAGCTGATGCTGCCACTGAAGCTGCAAAATGGAGACTGTCTCTTCAGCGATTTCTAGCCCCCAGGGAGGAAGCCGAGTGTTCCCTAAATACTGGTTCCAAAGTCCATCGGGCACTAACCTCTTCCTTTGTCCTAGGCATGTCTGTCTTGATAATTCTGGAATGGCCACAGCTGCTGGTGTTCTGGGGTCCTTCCAGCTGGCTGCTGGCCCAACCGCCCTGGGGCTCAACCATGGCTCATGTGGACCTGGGTTCGCCTTTTTGTGAGCTGGGCTGTTGGCTCCCAGAGCGCTCCGATGGCCCTCCCTGCATGGCTGCTGGGATGTCCTCAGAAGGAGGTTAGCTTCTCTGTGTTGTTCAGTGGGTGCTGGGCTTCCTGAAGTTGTTCAGAGTCCTCTTTTTACATAGTTTGGAAGTGGAGTGAGGCAGAGCACCTTGGATTTGCTGTTTCTACTCCACCTTGGCTCTGCCCCCCCAGTGCAGGATTTCTGACTTCTCCATTCTCCTCCTGTTCCATGCTTCGATCATATTTGCCCCCAAATAGGAGTCTAATGTTGAATTATTCTGTTTATTTTGTTTTCTTTGTCTAGGCATGTTGATGATCAATTACTTGACTTTTTGCTTCTTGCTTCAATAGAACTCTGCCACCAGCCCGGGGAGCTTCCATCCCAAACACTGGGGTTTTCCCAACTTCTGGAGGTATTAGTTGGGTGCCCTCTCTGAAGCCTCCACATGCTCTGGCAAACTGGTCACACACCCCAAGACCTCCACCCCAGACTGCAAACCAGATCCATGAAGGTTAAAGCTAGAGTGAATACTGCCCCCAGACTGTTTGCTAGATTCCCCATACAAACTGCAGGCCAGGTGCTGAAGATGCAATGTGGCGGTCTGCCACAGGCTACTCAGTGCCTTCTCACCCCCAGAAAAAGTGGCCAATGAGCTTCCAAATACTGGTCCCAAAGTCCACAGGGCAGTGTCCTTTCACTTTTGCCTTGGCATCTATGTGTTGGTAATTCTGGAAACACAACAGCTGCTGGTGTTCTAGAGTCCCTCCAGCTGGTTGCTGGTCCAGCTGTCCTGTGGCTAAAACCTCTAACTCATGTGGGCCTGGGCTAGGCTCCCAGAGTTTTTCGCTGGCAACTCCCTGCTGGGCTATTGGGCTCTCCTCAGGGGGAGGTTAGCTTCTCTTTGTCATTTTGTGAGCTCTATACTTCCAGAGTTTGTTCAGAGTCCCCTTTTATATAAACTGGAAGTGGTGGGAGCCAGAGTCCTGCAGAAGTTCTTTTTCTACTCCTCCATCTTGAATCCCCCCAACCATAGCTAAAATTTCTTAATCTGAAAACTGCTATTTCATTATCCTTTAACCATTTACCGTATTGGGAATGACTCGTATTTTAATAAATTTGACTCACTTCTCTTTCTCTATAAAAATATTTTCCACAGCTTTGTGCTTTCCTTCTAATCTTGGTTGCATTGGTTTTGTTTATATGGGGAAAACAAAACAAAACAAAACAAAAAAACAACTTTTTAATTAAATGTAATAAGTATTTTCTGTTATGTATTTCATAATGTTCTCTATGTTTTCTTTGGTCATAAATTGTTTCACTCTCTGTAGATCTGACAGGTAAATTATTCCTTGTTCTACTCTTTTGTGTTTATCACACCCTTTACGTGTATTTCATATATCAATTTTGTCCTTATCTTGGTATATGCTGTAAAGTATTGGTCTATGCCTAGTTACTGCCTTACCATTTTCCAACTTTTCCAACACTGTTTGTTACATAATGAGCTCTTATTCCAGAAGGTGGAGTTGTTGGGTTCATCAATATCTTGAATACTGTAGTCATTGACTACTTTTTCTCATGCACATACCCTATTCCTCTAATCCACTACTCAATTTCTTAACCAGTACCAAGGTGTTTTGACATTTTTTTACATTGTTTTACATTTTTTTTACATTGTTTTACATTGTTTTTTTTTTTACAAGTAATGTCTCTGATAAAGGCCTCATTTGTAATATATACAGAAAATTGAGTCAAATCTATAAGAATACAAGTCATTCCACAATTGATAAATGGTCAAAGGATGTGAACAGGCAGTTTTCAGAGAAAGAAATTAAAGATATCTATAAGCATATGAAGAAATGCTCTAAATCAGTATTGAGTAGAGAAATGCTAATCAAAACAACTCTGAGGTACGACATCTCTCCAGTCATATTGGCTAAGATGACAAAACAGGAAAATGACAAATGCTGGAGAGGATATGGGCAAATTGGAACATTAATGCATTGCTGCTGGAGTTGTGAAATGATTCAACCTTTCTGGAGAGCAATCTGGAAGTATGCCCAAAGTGCTATGAATGATTTCATACCCTTTAACCCAGCAATACCACTTCTAAGGTTGTATCCCAAAGAGATCTTAGAAGTGGGAGGAAGACCCATATGTAAAAAAATATATTTATAGCATCTCTTTTTGTGGTGCCAAAGAATTTGAAATTAAGGGGGTTCCCATCAATTGGGGCATGGCTGAACAAGTTGTGGTACATGCATGTAATGGCATTCTCTTGTACTTTAAGAAACAAGTAGAAGATGCACTTCATATTTATCTGAGGAGGCTGATACGAACTGATACTGAGTGAGAAGACTAGAGCCAGGAGAAATTTGTACAAAATTACCGACACAACATATGTGTGATGACAAACTTTGATAGACTGGACTCTTCTAAGGTAATGCAGTGATATAAGTCAATCCCAAAAGACACGTCATGGAGAGTGATGTCTACATCCAGAGAAAGAACTAGAAAGAACTGAGTTTGAATCCACATCGAAACAAACTACCTGATCTTTTTCTTTTTTTGTTTCATTTTGTTTTCCTCTTTAACATTTTTCATTTCATCCAATACAATACATCTTTATGACCTGATTAATGTCCAATGTGAAAGTATTTGCAAATCCTATATTTGATTATATACCATCATGGCGGGGGTTAAGGGTGGAAGGGACAGTAAATTTGAAACTCAAGGAATTGTGTTATTGAATCTTGTAAATTTAAAGTAAACAAACAAATTAATAAAGACCAAAAATTCTTTAAAAAAAGGACCATGAATAAGTACAATGTAAAAGTGCACTTGCCATTCAGTGCTAGACTACATTATACATCCTTCCCAGTTTTATTTTCAGTTTTGTTTTCTTCAACACGTTCAGTCATTCTCTGGACCAAAAATTTACATTAGAAAAACATTTCTGACTCTAGTGATTTTTTTTTTTAAAGCAATTGGGGTTAAGTAACTTGCTCAAGGTTACACGGCTAGTCATTATTTATGCGTGGGTGCTCATTTTCTGAGGCCAAATCTGATCTCCGGTCATGCCAACTCCAAGGCCGGCGCTCTTACTCACTGCGCCACCTAGCCGCCCCTTTAGGGCAATTGGGGTTAAGTAACTTGCCCAAGGTTACACGGCTAGGTTTTTGTTTGTATGGATTAAGTGTCGGAAGCCGGCTCCAAACTCAGGTCCTTCTGATTCCAGGGCCGGCACTCTATTCACTGCGCCACCTAGCCGCCCCGACTCTTGTGATTTTTTTTTTTTAATTAATTTATTAGTTTAGTTTCAGTTAACAAGATTCAATTCCATAGTTCCGTGATTTTCAAATTTCCTTTACTTCCCTCCCCCCTCCCCTCATGACAGCATATAGTACAGTATAGGGTCTGCAAATGCATTCATATTAAACATTATTCCAATTACAAAGGCATATTGTACTAGGTGGGATGAAAGATGGTAAGGAAGAAGTAAAACCAAGCAATGAGAAGAACAAGATCATTTAGTTTGCTTCCATCAGGATTCAGGCTCAGTTCTTTCTAGTTATATCTCTGGATGGCGCATTTCTCACTTTCTTGAGTCATTCGGGATTAACTTATATCACTGCATTGCTGAAAAGAGTCCAGTCTGTCATAGTTGGTCATCACAGATATGGTATGTCTGTGATTGTATACACATTTCTTCTGATTCTACTCTTCTCTCTCAGCATCAGTTTGTATAAGTCTCTCCAGGTAATTATGAAATCCGTCACCTCCTCGTTTCTTATAGCACAATAAAATACCATTACATTCATATACCACAACTTGTTTAGCCATTCCCCAATTGATGGGCACCCCTTTAGTTTCCAATTCTTTGCAACCGCAAAAAGGGCTGCTAAAAATGTTTTTGTACATATGGTTCTTCCTCCCACTACTATGATCTCTTTGGGATATAACCCTAGGAGTGGTATGGCTGGGTCAAAGGGTATGAAATTATTTATAATCCTTTGGGCATAATTCCAGATTGCTCTCCAGAATGGTTGGATAAGTTCACAACTCCACCAGCAATGTATTAGTGTTCCAATTTGTCCACATCCTCTCCAGCATTTGTCACTTTCTTGTTTTGTCATCTTAGCCAATCTGACTGGAGAGATGTGGTATCTCAGAGTTGTTTTGATTTGCATTTCTCTAATTAATAGTGATTTAGAGCATTTCTTCATATGCTTATAGATATCTTTAATTTCTTTCTCTGAAAACTGCCTGTTCATATCCTTTGACCATTTATCAATTGGGGAATGACTTGTATTCATATAGATTTGGCTCAATTCTCTATAAATTTTAGAAATGAGTCCTTTATCAGAGACACAAGTTGTAAAAATTCTTTCCCAATTTCCCACCTCCCTCTTGATCTTGGTTACATTGGCTTTGTTTGTACAGAAGCTTTTCAATTTAATGTAATCAAAATTATCCATTTTGCATTTTATAATGCTCTCTAATTCTTGTTTGGTCCTAAAGTCTTCCCTCCATGTAGATTTGTCAGGGTAAACTATTCCTTGCTTTCCCAAATTGCTTACAGTATCATCCTTTACACCTAGATCATGCACCCATTTGGACTTGATTTTGGTATATGGTGTTAGATAATGGTCTATGCCCAGTTTCTGCCATACTGTATTCCAGTTTTCCCAGCAGTTTTTGTCAAATAGTGTATTCTTATCCCAAAAACTGGGGTCTTTGGGTTTATCGAACAATAGATTGCTATATTCATTAGCTGCTGGGTCTCCTGCACCTAATCTATTCCATTGATCCACTACTCTACACCTCTGCCAGTACCAAGCAGTTTTGATGACTGCTGCTGTATAATACAGATTAAGATCTGGCATAGCTAGTCCACCTTCCCTAGCATTTCTTTTCATTAATTCCCTTGATATTCTAGACCGTTTGTTTTTCCAAATAAATTTTGTTATTATTTTGTCTAACTCTAAAAAGTAGTTTTTTGGTAAATTGATTGGAATGGCACTAAATATATAATTTAGTTTGGGTAAAATTGTCATTTTTATTATATTAGCTCGACCCAGCCACGAGCAATTGATATTTTTCCAACTATTTAGATCTGTTTTTATTTGTGTGAGAAGTGTTTTGTAGTTGTGATCATATAGATTCTGGGTTTGTTTTGGCAAGTAGATTCCCAAATATTTTATAATGTCTACAGTGACTTTAAATGGGATTTCTCTTTCTATCTCTTGCTGTTGAGTTTTATTAGAGATGTACAGGAATGCTGAGGATTTATGTGGGTTTATTTTATATCCTGCAACTTTGCCAAATTTATTTATTGTCTCAAGTAATTTTTTACTTGATTCTCTAGGATTCTCTAAGTATATCATCATATCATCTGCAAAGAGTGACAGCTTGGTCACTTCTTTGCCTAATTTGATTCCTTTGATTTCTTTTTCTTCTCTAATTGCTACTGCTAACGTTTCAAGTACCAGATTGAATAAGAGGGGTGATAGTGGACACCCTTGTTTCACTCCTGATCTTATTGGAAAGGCTTCTAGTTTATCCCCATTGCATATAATACTTGCTGATGGTTTTAGATAGATGCTAGCAACTATTTTAAGGAAGGCTCCATTTATTCCTATACTTTCTAGTGTTTTTAATAGGAATGGATGTTGTACTTTGTCAAAAGCCTTTTCTGCATCTATTGAGATGATCATGTGGTTTTTGCTAGTTTTGTTGTTGATATGCTCAATTATATTGATGGTTTTCCTAATATTAAACCATCCTTGCATTCCTGGAATGAATCCTACCTGATCAGGGTGTATTATTTTTGTGATAAGTTGTTGGAGTCTTTTGGCTAATATTTTATTTAGAATTTTTGTGTCTAAATTCATGAGGGAGATTGGTCTATAATTTTCTTTCTCTGTTTTATCTCTTCCTGATTTAGGAATCAGTACCATATTTGTGTCATAGAAAGAGTTTGGTAGGACTCCTTCTTCACTAATTTTCCCAAATAGTTTGTAGAGTATTGGAATCAATTGTTCTTTAAATGTTTGATAGAATTCACTAGTGAACCCATCTGGCCTTGGAGATTTTTTCCTAGGAGTTCATTGATGGCTTGTTTGATTTCTTTTTCTGAGATGGGGTTATTTAGGTAATTCACTTCCTCTTCAGTTAATCTGGGCAATTTGTGATTTTGTAAATATTCATCCATTTCACTAAGATTGTCATATTTATGTGCATACAATTGGGAAAAATAATTCCTCATTATTTTTTTGATTTCCTCTTCATTGGAGGTAGATTCACCCTTTTTATTTTTGATACTCATAATTTGGTTTTCTTCTTTCTTTTTTTTTATCATATTGACTAAGGGTCTATCAATTTTGTTGATTTTTCATAAAACCAGCTCTTGGTTTTATTTATTAATTCAATGGTTTTCTTAATTTCAATTTTATTAATCTCACCTTTGGTTTTCAGTATTTCTAATTTAGTACTAAATTGGGGATTTTCAATTTGTTCTTTTTCTAGCTTTTTCAATTGCATGTCCAATTCACTGACCTCCCTTCTCTCTGCTTTAATTAAGTATGCACTCAGGGATATAAAACTTCCCCTGAGAACTGCTTTTAGTGCATCCCACAAATTTTGGTATGTTGTTTCATTATTATCATTCTCTTGAATGAAATTATTGATTGTTTCTATAATTTCTTGTTTGACCCACCAATTTTTTAGGATTAAATTGTTTAGTTTCCAATTAGTTTTTAGTCTATCTTTCCATGGCCCTTTATTGCATATAATTTTTATTGCATCATGATCTGAGAATGATGCGCTTAATATTTCTGCCTTTCTGCACTGGATTGTGAGGTTTTTATGCCCTAGTACATGGTCTATTTTTGAGTATGTACCATGCACTGCTGAGAAGAAAGTAAATTCCTTTTTATCCCCATTCAGTTTTCTCCAGAGATCCATCATATCTAGTCTCTCTAAGATTCTATTCACCTCCTTAACTTCTTTCTTGTTTATTTTGAGGTTAGATTTATCGAGTTCAGAGAGGGGGAGATTAAGGTCCCCCACTAGTATAGTTTTGCTATCTATTTCTTCCTCTAATTCCTTTAACTTCTCCTCTAGGAATTTGGATGCTATACCACTTGGTGCATATATATTAAGTAGTGATATTGCTTCATTCTCAATGGTGCCTTTTAGTAGGATATAGTTTCCTTCCTTATCTCTTTTAATTAGATCTATTTTTGCTTTTGCTTTATCTGAGATAAGTATTGCTACCCCTGCTTTTTTTACTTTAGCTGAGGCATAATAAATTTTACTCCAACCTTTTACCCTTACCCTGTGGGTATCCCTTTGTTTCAAATGTGTTTCTTGAAGACAGCATATTGTAGGATTATGGTTTTTAATCCATTCTGCTATCCGCCTCTGTTTTATGGGAGAGTTCATCCCATTCACATTCACAGTAATGATGACTATCTGTCTCTTCCCTTCCATCCTATTCCCTCCCCTGTTTATGTTTTTGTTTATTCCTTCTCCCTTCCCCTCCTTGAAGTTTTCCCTTTTGACCGCCCCCTCCCTCAGTGTTCCCACCCAGTGACCCCCCTTCTTAACCTACCCTCTCCCCTTACTACTATTTCCCTCCCTTATAATCCCTCCCTTTAGTCTCCTCCTTTTCACCCCCCCCCTTACCCTCCCACTATCTATAGGACACAACAAATTTTTATACTTATCAGAGTAAATTATTCCCCGTTTGATTCCAAACCAATGAGAGTAAATTTCAAACAATGCTCATCTCCCTCCCTCCTTTTCCTCTATTTAATGAATTTATGCGTCTATTCACGTTAGATTCTTAAACTTCACTGATTAATTTGATCCTTCTTTGAACCAGAACCAGTGAGAATAGTGTTTAAATGATGTTCCTCTCCCTCTTACTTTCCCTTCTTCTATAGTGTGTTTTGATGCCTCTTCAGATGGCATATTTTACCTTTTCCTAGCTCATCCTTTCCTTTTTCCCATTACAGTACCATTGATCCCCTTAATAGTCTTTTTTTTTTTTAGACTCCATGTTAGTGCATTCATACCCACACCCTCTAAGTATAACCCTTTTGCAGGTCATGATAATCATAGAGATTTCAAATATTGACAGGTATAAGCTCCACATATAGGGATGTGAACATTTTGCTCTTGTTGCATCCCAGGTAATGAGCTTGTGTTTGTGGGTGTGGGTGTGTGCACTTCTGCAGGTGTGAGTCTATGTTACCCTTGTTTACCTTTTTACGTTCTTCTGGAGTCTTGTAATTGGAGATCAAATGTTCCATTGAGCTCTGGCTTTTTCATTAGGAAAGTCTGGAAGTCCCTTACTTCATTAAACGTCCATCTCCTTGCCTGAAAGATTATGCTCAGTTTTGCCGGGTAGTTAATCCTTGGTTGTAGTCCTAGCTCTCTTGCCCTACGAAATATCAAATTCCAGTCCCTCCACTCTTTTAATGTAGAAGCTGCTAGGTCCTGTGTGATCCTAACTGTAGTTCCTCGATATTTGAATTGTTTCTTTTTGGCTGCTTGTAGAATTTTTTCTTTAATCTTATAATTCTGGAATTTGGCTACTATATTTCTTGGAGTTTTCAGTTTGGGATCTCTTTCAGGAGGAGTCCGGTAAATTCTATCAATAGCTATTTTATCTTCTGATTCCAGGACCTCAGGACAGTTTTCTTTGACAATCTCTTGGAGGATGTTGTCCAGACTGCTTTTCTCATCATGGCTTTCTGGTAGACCAATAATTCTTAGGTTGTCTCTCCTGGATCTGTTCTCTAGGTCAGTTATTTTTCCAGTGAGATATTTTACATTTTCTTGCAATTTTTCGATCATCTTGTTTTTTTCGATTGAATCCTGCTGCATCATGGAGTTCTGAGTTTCAGTTTGGTTGTATCTAATTTTTAGTGAATTATGGTCTTCAGTAAGTTTTTGAAGTTCCTTTTTTGGGAGGTATTTTCTTTTTCCAAGTTGGTCATTGCCTCCCTGATTTGGTCTTTAAAATTTTTCTTAAGCTCCTCCAGGAATGCTATTTGGGCTTGAGACCAGATCATGTTTCCTTCTGTGGTCTCTGGTGTGGGCAGAGAGTCTATATTGTCCTGTGTGTTTTGTTGTTCTTGCCCTGCATAGTATGCTCGAATAGACTTTCTTGCCTTCCCCTTCTCCTTTTCAGCTTCCTTCCTTCCCATTGTGACTTCCTGTTTCTTAGTGTCTCAGGCTATGAGTTTGGGGCCTGATCCTTGACTTTGAATACCTCTGGGTGTCTAGTTTATGGCTAAGTCAGGGAAGTCAGTGAGGAATGTAGATGTGTAGGTGGGGATGAGTCTGACCACTTCAGATTTCTGCCTCTATACCCCTGGGCTATAAGTAGGCTTTTGTTGGTGAGGTGAGGTGGGGCTAGTTGGGTCCCCTCCCTCTCTTCTCTTCAGATTCCTGGCTGTCTCAGTTACACCCTTTCTTGGAGATTCTCAAGCCTGAGGCTATTTCCATTAACTTGGGATTTCAATCTGGGTGGGAGACTTATCTTTGGGTTTTCTGCTTCATGAAGGAGGGATGGTAGGATCAGAGCAGCTAGAATTTACTTTGCCATTCCAGCCCCTGTATCATACAGGCAGGCAGTTTCTAAATTTCCAGGCTGGGGGCTGAATGCAGCCTGAGAAGCCACTCTCTCCACTGGGGCCCGACTCTCCTACCTGGCTCCAATGATCCGTTCCCTCTGCGAGATGACTGCGATTCGTCCTTGGTAAGTCTGCAGGCTGGGGCTTTTTCTCTCTCTGGTGTAGTCTGCTTGCCTGCTCTTAGGTCTGAGCTGTGCAGACCCCACACGCTCTGCGCTCTACCTGTGCGGACACTCTGGGCAACCTCCTGGGCTGGATTCTGCCACACTCTGTCTTCCACTGGGCTTCGTCACTCCGGAATCTGCTCAGATTTACCCTTTTGGACTTAGTGACAGAGGAGCTCAGTGAGGTTACTGCTTCCTTTCCGCCATCTTGGCTCCGCCCCTCGACTCTTGTGATTTTACACTGCCTTCTAAGACTTTCTTAGTAGAAGGACTTTGCTTCATCTTCTGAGGAACTGGAGACCCATGGGCCTTGCTAGATAATAAGCTGAACATACAGTGTTCTCTTCAAAAATAAATAATTATGGGTCAATAGATTTTGAGAAAAATATAACCATTCTTTCCTTGTACTCATTAGAGGTCATACCCTTTCTAGAGTAATATGTCCAACTCTCACCTCCACAATCAAGAAGGGATGGAATTCAGAAAAGGGGAGGAGAGATAAAAGACTGGAAAAATATAAGAATTCTGAAAGGAAATGAAATATTTAGGCTGGAGAAGGGAGAACTAAGAAAGTACTGAGTGAATGTAATTTTATCTTATGGAATATACTCATAATCTGCTTTTTTATCTATCTATCTATTTATTTTTTTATTTTTTTTATTTTTTTTGCTTTTTTGGAGGGCAATTGGGGTTAAGTAACTTGCCCAAGGTCACAAGGCTAGGTTTTTTGTTTGTGTGTGCATTAAGAGTCTGAGGCCTAATCCAAACTCAAATCCTTCTGACTTCAGGGCCAACGCTCTATTCACTGCACCACCTAGCTGCCACCCTTTCTTTTATTTCTTTAGGAAAATACAATAAGAAATGTTGGCAACCTCTATAAGGGCTTTAGATTAAAGTGGCTTGTAAAATATTGAAAAGAGGTGACAGATGGACATTGGAACCTATTTTTCTAGAGCGAAATGATGATAGGATTAATACTAGTCTTTCTGAGTGAACTTAAATGTTTTCCTTCATGGAGCTCCTGAATATCTCTTCCAGTTCAGGAATTTTATGACTTTAAGTCCCTTATTGGGATGGGAAATGATATTTCATGAACTTAAAAAAGATTTCCTGTTAGTTTGTCTTTCTGGAAAGTTTGTTGTATAATGGTGATGAGCTTTATCTTCTTGAAAGTTTGAGATTCATCTATGCGTAATGGACAAGGAAAATCTAGATAACAGATTCAGTGCTGCTCTTATTCAGAAAATATGGTAACTCTTCATCTTCCTTGATTCATTCTCCAATTATTGCTTATTACTCCTTTACTTTTTATGATTTCCTTCCTGAACACTGATAGTATTATCATCATTAACAACCTCCCCACATTCTGAAGACTTCACCCACTGTTTGTCATATTCTTATTGTTCTTTCCTTTCTAGTGTGACTTAAACCATTAACAATTTTACATGTGGAGAAGGTCTTAGAGCTTGGGAACACTCTTGCTTTCTTCTACATATATCTCTTAAGAAACTTCAGTATAAAATAGAGGCTACTCAGGAAAATTAAACTAACAAGAAAAACACTGATTGAATTCAATCAATCAATAAATACTGATTAAGCATATTCAATATGACAGACACTGTGCTTATCATAAATACAGTTAATAGACCCTGCTTATAGAAAGATTCTATTACATTTGGTTAACATAGTTATTTGCTGTCCTTTAAAAAAGGCTTATAATGAATAAATATAGATAGATATCTAGATAGATATAGATATATGTAATGAGAAGAAATCTATCTTTCCATCTTCTTTCCATAACTTAGACATTCTAATTTCATAATGATATACTACTTAACAACAGTTTTTTTTCTCTTATCTTCGAAGTTCATGTACTTAAGTAGATGTATAAATATTCTCATTCCTAAAATCTTGTTGAATATGTAAAATAATCCTCCACTCAACTCCCAATAGGATGCTGCATATTCTCTTAGAAGTGACAATGTATTCTTAAAATCAATGACAGAGAATGAACAGTTATTCTCAGGGGAACGTCTTTTACCTCTTTATCACAAACATATGTGTGTACATATAGAGATATTTATATATCCATTTATTTATCTTAACAGATATGTAAATATATATATATGTATGTATATTTTAGGAATTTAGATAATGATGTAAATATTAGCAAACCAATGAATCATGAAATGACAGAATATTGAAATAGACAAGGGGCAAAAGAAAGTAAAAATAATAAGGTCTGGTGCTAATATTATATTTTGAAATACACTTAATTGAACGTGGAGTAAAGGAGGAGAACAGAGGGCTTAAATTCAGAACCTTTTCCTATTACTTATAAATATATATATATATATATGCACACACACACACATATATGTATTTTATATATATAATTAATGGGAATTGATATTTATTTTGAAGACTGAAATATTTTATTGTCATAACTTTATAACTTAAAAAGTAATAAAATTATCCTGCAAAATGAAATGAGTTATTACTCTAGCAATTCTGTGTTTTCATTTATGTTGCTATTCCCTCCAATGATACAGATTATAATTTGTACAACATTCCATAAATCCTTTGAAGTTAATCTTCTCAACACCGAATTCTCCTTTTGAAACTTTTCTCTTTTTTTACATTTTGCAGTATGGAATCATATCTATCTATCTATCTATCTATCTATCTATCTATTTATATATATATATATATATATATCTTTCCTCATTCCCACCACTTGATCAAACTTCTTTTACAAATATATTTCTCCTCCCATGATTGCTGTGCTTCTTTTGACATATAAGTCATCATTACTATTGAGTTTAATGCAACATTTTTGTATCAGCTCTGTATCTCTCCCTGCCACTCAGTCTTATCTTTTTGCAATTAACATGCTTCATGATTCACAAAGATCATCTGTTGAAAAATGTCAATGATATAATGATCAATTTTTGAGCCAGAGAGCAACTGATTGATTGGGCCTCAATCTATCTAGTTTCCATAATCTGGGATATCAAAGTTATTCATCAGTTCATACTCTGGCTCACACTCGCACTCTGACTCATGCTCGCCTTGCTTTTGCTATCAATCCTTTTTTTTCCTTCTTTTCATTTTTATCTGAGTATGTTATTGGTTCAAAATCCACTCATGAGTCTAGATATTTATTTCTGCTCTAGCTCCCTTCTCAAAATAGAAAGATAGTGTTGGTAAATATTTGAAGTCAGCTTTACAAAACACAACGCATATTAAATTTAATCTGTATTATTAACATTTACTTCATTATATCTTAAGTTTAGGCAAACTTTAGCACATGGACCATATCCAGTTTTTTACATTTTGTAAAATGAAAAAAAATATTTTGTTAATTTGCAGGCCATTCTAAAGTAGTCTGGGGGCTGGATTATGTCCATTGCCTAGAGTTTCTTGATCTCTGTCCTAATTATTAAAAAAATAATAATAAAACAATCTTTGATTTGTAGCATTGGCTAATTTGGGAATGTAAATTCTTACACTGAATATTTAATAAGCTCTTATTGCTGCCACATATAAACTAGCTCTAGGACATCCTTGCATCCTAGAGTTGTTTTCTTCCTACTAGGTCCTTTCCTTTGATTATTGAAGAATATCTGAAGTAACCATTTCAAGATATTCTTGGGCCAGCCATGGTTATTTCTCTCCTTGTTTCACTTGACTCTGTGGACTTTAATGCTTTGTCCCCTTGTGACTACACCCTGCACCCTTTTCTGCTCTTTTTATATATTTAGCTTCTGAAGGGTAGGGGATGTATTTCTTTCTTTCTTTTTTTTTTTTTTTTGTATTCACTGCACTTATAAAATTGTCTAGCTTAAAGTAATCAGTCAATGAATGTTTTATCATTCAATATGAGTGACTGTATATTTTATGGAGACAAATTTGTTCTAGCATAGGAGAAGTAGGAGGGGAAGCAGCAACAGCAGTAGTAAACAACAGGTAACATTATATTGGACTTTGGGGTTTTCAAAACAATTTGTTCATATTATCTCATTTAATCCTCATAACTACTCTGTGAGATAGGTACTATTATTGTCCTCATTTTATAGATGAGAAGACTGAGGCAGACAGAGGCTAAGTAACTTTTCCAAGATTACACAGCTATTTTTGCACTGAGATCTTTCTGACTGCAGGTCGGGTCCAACCCTTTATGAATAAGATCATCTAACTTCGTCTATCATAGAATTTCATGGAATAAGAATGTCATCCAAAAGCATTGTTAAGTAGAGAATTTAAATATCTACGTATAAGAAGTCACTTACTTTTGGACTCTGGACAAGACATTCATGTTGACAGTGACAAAAGACCTTTTTTTGCTGTATTTTTCATTTGATAATAATTTGATAATAATAATAATTAAATAACTATTAAACATAGGCAACTTCGTAGCTGCACTTTCCAAGTTATATATAGTATAAACACTGATGAGTCATTGATTAAATTCTCATTTTTCTCTTTCAAGGCTATTGTTTTAATTAACAAAAAATAGCTACAATGGGATCTTAGATTATAAATACCTTTTAAACAATTATACAAGTGTCTAGAAGTGATCCATTTTTGAAAAGGTAGTTTATGGCAGCCTCCTTATTCTCTGTTGACATTTCTTATCAATATCATATATATATATATACACACATATATATGCTATATGTAAGCTATTATTATTAATTATTTCACCTAATTCATCAATTTATTATTGGTATTTGTATAGAAATAGGAGAGAAGTAGAATGTTAAAGAGGTCTGAAATGGTTTAAATAAATATATATATATATGTATACTTATATATGTATATATAACATATGTATATTACATATACATATATATGTATGTATATATATATATATATAACACATACATACATACACACACACACACACACACACATATATGGGAATTTGGGTAAACTTTTGTGTCTGTCTGCCGTGGGCTGCTCAGTGTCCAGCACTTAGCATGATTCAGAGACGTGAATAAGTAATGACCAGGCCATGTGGGTAGTTCAAGGAAGAATGATGAACTCCAGTTATTGATCCTCAGGACAAGGTTTTTATAGAGCAAAAGAGACAAAGGAAGGGAACTCAAGTTTTCTAATTATTACTTCGTCTGTTGTTTCCTGGAAGTAACACAGCTTAGATAATTTGATAAGGATTTGACATCTAGGTGACTAAAGTCTTAGGGTAAAACCTTTGACCTAGGCCTCAGGAATCTGCTAATGCAGTTACAGTCATAAACACATACACTTGAAAGCAAACTTCAAAGCCAAAGCTTCTATCCTCAAAAGACATCACATTTATATCTGAACACCCAAAAATACCTCAGTGCTGAATCAAATATTTTGGCTTTGAACAGCTAAAGTCTTGGGGCAGAGCCTGTTGGTCTCAGGACTCAAACAACACCCTTATAAGTGTAACCCATATCAAAATAACTCAGGAGCTAACTTGACAAAAAGCTGCTTCTCAAAAAGATCTTTGACATTAGGGTCCACTCATATCAAGGTAATCATCTGAGTGCTGGCCCAGTCTTCTTTCGCTCCCAGCATCTGTCCTTCATTTTCTAAGAGGACCATGACACCATGGAGATGATGACATGACTTGTAGTTAACTATGATTTGAGTGAGAGTGGGTTGGACAAAGTTACCAGCCTCGATTTTTCTGCCAGAACCATCTGGGTCCAGTGGCCTGATATTACTCAAGATTACTGGAGATGGCCCAGGTTGCAATGGGAGATCCTGACCCTTTTAGGCTAAGGTCTTTCTCACTTTGAGTGAGACAATGGCTATTCAGTGAATATATATCTTTAAGTAGTTATTCAGGAGATGGCCCTATAAGAAAAAAAAAATAAAATCACATTGGGAGACGAAGATCCTCAGGGTTCCTGGCCACAGGAGAAACTGTTACTATTTAGCATCCATTCTGTCCTAGGAGGCCAGGGATCTATTGTGCAATCTAAGAGCTCCAGAGTGAATTAGGATTAAGGCTAACTTAGCTTAAAAAGATAATTTGGAGAAAAGGGTAATCAGATATAAGGCTGAAATAGCAGATTAAATCAGATTTTGAAGACCTCTAATGTCAGTCGGAGGATATGAAAATATCTTTGAAAAAAGTCATAAATAATAATTTTCAAGCAAGGAAATGTCACAATAAAATTGCACTTTATGAAGGATAATCTGGTTCTTGTCCCAAAGGGTCCTCCTCTAATGTCTTCTTTATTGTACTGTCGTCACTATGGATTAGCAAAATCTATGCCAACCAAGTAGTGACGGCCAGTTTCTAACAAGCAGAAAAGTCTTCAAATATGAGCCCAAAGACGTATTGTGTTCTCTCTACAGACCAGTTATAGGTAGCCAGTGAGAGGCTCATGTGGAGGAAGTTGTAAAGGTTAAGGGGGTTGGGAATTAATATTTATATAGTACCTACAATGTATAAGACATTGTGCTCAAAGATTTCTGCAACATCTTTGATTTTCATAACAAACCTATAAGTTAGCTATTACTATCTCCCCATTACAATGGCAGAAAACTGTTTTAGAGATTAAATGATTTGTCCAAGGTCTCATGATGGTAAGTTACTGAACCTGACTAATTTCAAGACTTGTGTACTGTGGGTCCAGCACTCTATCTAATGTGTTACTTAGTTGCCTCAGAAAGATGACATCCATGATGATGAAGTATTTGACTAAGGCAAATAATGAAATAATCACAACTATGAAATAGCCCTCAGCCCTCTGTGGCTATCTCAATCTTTATGTAAACAGTGGAAGAATTATGTTAATGGGGCCAAAGGGCCAGGAGTGATGGCACATTCCTATAATCTCAGCTAATAGGGAAATTAATTGAGCTCAAGTGTTCTGAGATTCAGTGGACAAAGCCAAATTATTGTTTTCCCCAACTATGATATCAATATATTTAGAACCTGGGAGCTGAAAGGGAATGGGGTGGGGAACATAAGTTTTCTTAAGAAGGATAGAACAGGCCCAGATTGGAAATGGAGCTCATAGCACCCCTGATGATCAAGACAGTGAGTAGACTCTATAATTCCTGCTGGAGAAAAATAAGGAAAACTGGTCTTTTACAAAGATGTTTGTGAGGAGGAACAAAATATGGCTAATATAAAATTTCTACTCATTAAGAAAAAATGACTGGATTATAAACTGTACCAATGGAGAGAGAACTAAGAATGAAAAGATCATGTATCTAATGAAGGATTGAACTCTAAGGTCATGAATTGAAAAGGAGAAAGGACCTCATAAGGCCTTGATTGTACTTGCTCCCCATTTTGAAGATAAGAAAAGTGAGGCAGAGAGAGCTTAAGTGATATGTCCGGAGTCAAACCACAAGTAATGTCTGCATCTAGATTTGAAAGGATCTCCTGTCTTCAAGGTCATACCCTCCCCTACTATGTCATGCTACATATCTGGATCTATTGGTGGGCTAGAAGATAGAATGTAAGTGGGGAAATGATAGAACAAATAGGTTGTAGTAATACTGTATGAATGAAAAATAAAAAAAATTGAATTAGGGTGAGAGATAGTAAGTCTGAAAAGGTATAGAGAGGTGTGAAAGGTATAATATAGAGGAAAAATCAAAAAGTATTGATGAATTATTATGTAAACTACTGTTCATTGACCTTTTTATTCATTAAAGGGTTTCTTATACATGTCATGTGATTCTTATTCTTTATTTCCAGCACAATCTCTGAAACCAGATATAGATCTTAAGGCATGAACATATCTGATCCTCATCTTTTATGATGACACAGTAAAGGTTTGGCTATTGCTGTAATGCTGTCTATTAAAGAAATAGATGATTCAAGAACTATTATCTCAATAAAAAGTTTATGAGCATCTGCAAACTTTTCAGTTTAATCAAATCCCCAACACTATTTCACATTGATCACTTTAAAAAGTTTGAAAACTTCTCTTATGACCCTCAGCTAAAAGATTATTATTTTATTTTATCTGTTTCTATAGTAATCTACCTCATATTTTTCTGTCCACAATAAATGGAAACAAATATTGGCAATGGAAAAATAAGAAATGACCTTTATTCCAAATCTTCATTTATTTGCTTAGCTGTGAGGAATTATTCAGTTAGGAAACTTCCTTTATCAATGAAGTTATATAACTCATCTGCAACTTAGAGTTTTAGTGAGTTGCCTGAAGAATAGAAAGGTTATGAGTTATAAGGGTCACATTGCTTTTATTTGTCAAAAGTTAAGACTCATTAATCCACTATACCATGCTGCATTATCCATATTCCTCCTTATTAATTTTGTTCTCTACAATACTATATTCTATTCTAAAACTAAGCTAGATCAGTCTAGTCAAGTTTGGGAGTTAAAATGCAATGAAGTCCTCATATGCTTATACAATGTGATTTGTTAAAAAAAAATTGGCAGTTAAATGAATTTTAAAGAATACAATTTTCTGGGGCAGATAGGTGGCACAGTGAATGGAATACTGGCCTGGGAGTCAGGAGGACCTAAATTCCAATCTGGTATCAGATACTTATCACACATAAAAAAAAAAATAACTAACTTTGTGACCTTGGGGAAGTCACTTAACCCCAACTGCCCTATCTTACACCCTCCAAAAAGCAAAAAAAAATATTAAAACTTTCAAAGTTAAAATAAATGTACACAAGTGCAATTATCCATCGTTCTTTAATAGACCAATTAGGACCTCAGGAAAGTACCCAACAGGGAGTAAATTCTCAGGAATTAAGTAAGATGTAGTTCTCCCATAGGTTAGTGTAACAGCAAGTATGTTAGCATACCAAGGAAGGCCTGACAGCACAGGTTCTTTTATCTGCCAAAAAGGAGTTAACAATCCTACTTCTAATTACATTGACTAGTTGAGGGGAAAAGTCAGAAATGTCAGAAATGTCAGAAATGTCAGAAAATACAATCAGAGAAAGTACAAGTAGAGAAATTAACACAAAGTCTAACTAACAGGTCTCTGACAGCCTGAAACAAAGCACTGTTACTATACACTTCACATACACCACTGGATGGAGAGAGCCTTTATATCTGAGCAGTCAGGGGGTCCTGAAAACACAGCTATTCAGAGTCTTGACCAGGGAATCACAAAATCCTTTTCATAAACAAACCCCCAAAGCAAAATACCAACACGGAGTATATATAAATATACACTTTTCAGAGTCAGAAGACATCACACACATCGGAACTCAGTGCCTAATCAACTTAGTACAAAAAAGTGTGGAAGCCTTCCTAGAAGTAAAGTACCTATTAAGCAAGCTCCTCCTAAGGCAAGTGCCTTACCCACTGGGATATTAATTGGCAGGGGAGATCTTATTATCCCATTAACATTACAGTTATGATTCTTCATTTTTAGGTGTCAAAGTAGTCAAATGGAGCCACTGCCTTGAAAGGCCAACCAAATTAAACTTTTCCCAGAATGTCCAACCAGCATATAGAACAGTGAAAGAAAAGAGACCAAAAGTGTAAGTGTGAAAGGAAGAAAAAGGAAGAAAAGGCTCTGATTGTAACTATGGTAGGGATGCAAATATGACCTCACCCTTAGTGGCTCCTCCATAAGTATGACAGGCAAACAGCTTCTTCTTACCATGGTCACTAATACCCTACTAGCTGTATGTACAAAAGGAGTATAGCTGCTAGTATGTTATCCTTACTATTTTGCTACTTCTTCCTTTTAATTAGTCATGTAACTGTGCCATACTTAGCTCAAAAATGTCTCAACTTTTCCACAGACACACAAAGATACACATATGTATGCATTTGTATCTATATGTACACATAGAGATATTTATCATATGACCACAATCCATATTTAATACAGAAAAATTGGAGATATATACATATGCATATATATGTACATATGTGCATACATACATCATTATGCACATATAGAATTGAAATAACATAGTATACCTATCTCCCATATTGCCCAAATTGACTTATAATTATGTCATACTTAATCCTTCCATACCACAAGTTCTCCATAATGTATACATCTGTAAACATACATGTTAATGTACATGTAATACACATACAGGTACATTCATACATCTAATGTTCCATATTTAATAAAATCTATATGGATGTGTGTTTGGGGGCTATATTGTAAATCTATGGATAATTTGAAAGCTTTAGCTTTTTCTTGCTTTAATTTCTTTATTCAAATGATTAATTTGTCCATCTCCTATTTAATTTTGTAGAGAATCCATTCATTATATAATAATTCTCCCTATCTCTGCCTCTGTCTCCTTCCCTCCTCTTTTTCTATCTCTTATTTTCTCTCCTTTTTTATCTTTCCATACATCCTTCTTTTTCTGTCTGTTCCTTGCTCTCAATAGGTCATTTATACTTATATATAACGCATATTTATGCTTATATATGATGTATTGAATAAATACTACAAAAATGGATATTACACAAAACCAGAAATAGATTTATAGGCTTCTGATTCAACTGAATAAAGAAACTGAGGCACCACATGAAAAAGCTAAAATTATCCAGACATTTACTTCTATTTCTTAACTTTCTTGTGCTGAATTGTTTTTTTATTTTTAATTCCACTTAAATATCATGATAAATTCAGAGGACATAGAGTTTAAATCAACACACACACACACACAGAAATATCCAGACCCCCCCCCTCCAAAAAGTTGTGTGATTACTTATTGTTTTAAATTTCTGATTTCTTCTTTTAAACTTCTACATAAGATGCACATATTCACTCATATCTTTAATGCAAACTGTCTTAGCTATATTTGATTTCACTTTGAATTTCCCTATGGTTTAATCAAAGGTATGTCTTTCCTCACAAGAGCCTTATTTCTCAAGATATGATGGAAAGGAAACTTTGTAAATGATACTTCATTTGATTTGGATTGGCCATTTATCCTTCTAGATTTTATTTCCCTAGGAGGAAAAGTGAAGAACTAAGCAGAATATATGCATACTTTCAGACACTTTTATTAATGTATCCAAGGGGTAGTTTATCATCTTTTCTATTAAAAAGATATAAAAAATGGTGGAGATAATATAATTCTATTCTGCATAGTCAGTTCAATCAAGCCATGTTATTTCCTTCCCCCAACTCTAGTTCATCAGAATCAGGTATTTTAATCTGTATAAATATTTAGAGCTATATGCCACAAAAAAACTCTGCAATGCCTCTTAATTTCATCCCTTCCCTTATATTAATACTATCATTACTCTAATATCAACCCTCATTATGGGCAACTTCTACTGGAGCTTTAACAGAACCTGCTTACTGGCTTTCTTACTTCAATCCTTTCCTTTTTTGATATAGTATTATTTGGAGAGTAATTTCTTTTATTCATCATGTTAACTCCATAATATTTTTGGTTCAAAATTTGAAAGGGTTCTTCCTCACTTTATAAATAGAGGTCAAATTCCTTTTTCTGGCATTCAAATTCTGCCACAATACAGTGTAACACCTACAATTCTAACCTTCACTGCCTGAAGACAACTTATGTTAAAAAACTTTACCCTTACCGAAGGTTCTGAAGCACAATTAATGTGCTCTAAGTTGTGTCTGTATTCTATGTTAGTATCTCTAACTCCCACCAATGGATATCCCTGAAGTGTGGGGATAGTCCCCTGCACTCCAGATCCAGTTAGTCAATAACATATTAGCTTTTACAAAGATATACTTATTTCCAAATGTATAATCACAAATATATAAACTTACCATCATGTGAATCAATACGCATCTCCTCCCACCTTTATAACAATCATATTCTGGGGAAGAAAAAGAAATTAGGTTCAGAGATTAGCTCAGTTCCTATAGAGCACAAAATCCCAGGTTCAAGTCTACAACCTGATTTAGGATTGCATCCTAGGTGCACTGGCTTCTCTAGGTCCTCCTGATGAGATAGATGACTGCAACATATCACCTGTAATTCTTGGTCCAAGGTTATGATGGCTGGAAATCAAAGATCTGGTGTGGATCAATCCAGGACCTGAAATGGAGAAAGATAAATGATACAAAAAATAAACAGATGTCCACAGGCCAAGGGAAGACTCAGATGAACCAAAGAATAAGGAAGTCCTCCTCTCACTGCTTCAGTTCATGTCCCTATGACTGAAAAGTGAGCTTAATCTTCTGAAAGCAGAAGGGAAGAGTTTTCATAGGAAAGAGAGTGAAATAGTCTGGACAGTTTCAAAGATGCACTTTGTTCCAGTTATGTAGCCAATCAAATGAAGATAAACTTGTCCAGTGCTAGCAGATGCAAAATGTGTCCATTTTAGGTTATCTGGAAATGCTTGAAAAACCCTCTCATGGTAATTCCATATTAGGATAATTGGGCAAAATCACATTATCATGTGGCAGCCTTTCAAATACTGAAACAACATTATCATGTTCCTACCTAAATCTTCTCTTCAACTAGTTAAAAGTCCCCAGGTCCTTTAAAAAAACCTTTATAGAGCATAGTCTCAAGTCCTTTCACTATTCCCTGTCATATTTCTCTGAAATGTTATAACATCATTATCCTCCTTAGAAAGTGGCACAAAGAATGAATACCGTATTGTATTACAATATCTACAACAAGGTAGAATGTAACAAAATTTTCATATATCAGTCCTGGACCCCGTACATTTAATGTCACTCAATGATTTGTTATTGTTCTTTATTTGTTGTTGTTTTTTGTCTCTCTTTTAACACTGCTAAATTATTGAACCCGAGGGGGGTGGAGCCAAGATAGCAGAGTAGAAACAGCTCGTCCAAGCCACTCTGCCCCCTGATACCACCCAAACTATGTAAAAGGGGACTCTGAACAACTTCTGGAGCCCCAGCACCCACAGAATGACACAGAAAAGCTAAGCTCCCGCTGAGGACAGCCCAGCAGCCCTGCAGGAAGGACCAGCACAGCAGTCTGGGAGCCAGCAGCGTACAGTGTGCAGAGCCTGAGAAGACAAGCCAAGCCGAGCCCAGGTCCCCGTGAGTCGAGGTTTTAGCCCCAGGGCGGCAGGGCCAGCAGCCGGCTGGAGGAACCCCTGAACACCAGCAGCTGTGGCTATTCCAGAATTATCAACAAAGACATGCCTAGGACAAAGTAAGAGGTTAGTGTCCTATGGACTTTGGTACCTGTATTTGGGGAATGCTTCAGCTCCCTCCCCTAGGGACTAGAAGCCACAGAGGAGACAGCCATTTTGTAGTTTTCAGAGGTGGCTACAGCTCCTGGCCTGCGAATTGTAGGGAGATCCAGCAATCAGTCTTGGAGGGTAATCGCTCTTACTTTAACCTCCCTGGATCTGGATTATGATCTAGGGTGGAAGTCATGGGTGGGTTTAGAGCTTGCCAGAAACGGAAGTTGTCCCCCACATGTTCGGGACGAAAATTCCTCTATCTAGCCTTAAAGCCATAGTGTGGCAACAAGCCCAAAAGTCAAGTAATTAAGTGGCAACATGCCAAGGCAAAGGAAACAGAAAAATGCAACCCTAGATTCCTATTATGGGGGCATAGAGCGGGAAAAGGAATGTGAGGTCAGAGGTTCTGCTCCAAAAGCCCCAGGGGAAAAAAAGAGGGGGTTGCAGGCCATAGAGGACGTTAAGAAGGACTTTAAAAATCAAATAAGAGAAGTGGAGGAAAAATTGGAAAGAGAAATGAGAAGGATGCTGGAAAAGTATGAAATGAGGGTCAACAGCCTGACTGAGGAAAACAATAGACTAACTCAAATGGCAAAGGAGGCTCAAAAGGGCAATGAGGAGAAGAATGCCTTAAAAAGTTGAATTTGCCAGATGGAAAAAGAATCTCAAAAGTTCACTGAGGAGATTCATTCCCTCAGAGTTAGACTGGAGCAAATGGAAGCTAATGACTTTATGAGAAATCAAGATGCTCTTAAGCTGATCCAAACAAATGAAAGATTAGAAGGCAATGTGAAATATCTCATGGGGAAAACCACTGACCTGGAAAATAAATCCAGGAGAGGCAATTTAAAAGTTATTGGACTACCTGAAAGCCATGATCAAGGAAAGAACCTAGAAATCACCCTTCAAGAAATTCTCAAGGAAAATTGCCCTGATGTTTTAGATCCAGAGGGAAAATAGAGGTTGAAAGAATCCACTGATCACCTCCTGAAAAAGATCCCAAAAAGAAAGCTCCCAGGAATATTATAGCCAGGTTCCAGAATCCCCAGATCAAGGAGAAAATACTACAGGCAGCCAGGAAGAAGCAATTTCAATATTGTGGAAACACAATCAGAATAGCACAGGACCTAGCAGCTTCTACACTGAGGGATCAAAGGGCATGGAATATGATATTCCAGAGGGCAAAAGAACTGGGAATGAACCCAAGTGTCACCTACCCAGCAAAACTGAGTATTTTGTTTCAGGGGAAAATATGGTCATTCAGTGGAATAGAGGACTTTCAAGCATTCTTGAGGAAAAAACCAGAACTGAATAGAAAATTTGACATCCAGACACAAGAAGGAAGAGATGCCTGAGAAGGTAATCAGTGAAAAGAAATCAAAAGGAACTTATCAAAGTTGAACTATTTACATTCCTATATGGAAAAGCAATAACTGTGACTGATGATATCTTTCTCACTATGAAAATAATGGAAGAAGTGTGTGTGGTCATATGAATACATATGTGAATGTGTGTGTGTATGGTTACAGTTATATATGGATAGAGGGCATAGGTTGAATTTGTTGGTAAGGGAGAATACTCAAGGGATGAAATTATGAGGTGAGAGAGGAAAGTGGCAAGAGGAGATGGGGAGAGACAGGGTAGGGTAAACTATCCCATGTAGGGGAAGTGGTTGCAAAGGAGGGGGAGAATAAGGAAGGCTAAAAAGGCAAAACCACATTCACATTGAATTTGGTTCAGGGAGAAAATGACATACATACTAAATGGGATATCTCAACCTGCAGCAGGATGGGGGAAGGGGGATGAGAGGAGGGATGATGGATGGGAGGGCATCCTTGGGGGGAGGGGAGGTTGGAAGTACCCACTATAGAAGAGGGACAGGAACATGTAGGGAATGGACCAGGTGGGGGGTGGGATGAGAGGGAGGGAATTATAAGCAGCCTTGTACAACATATCTACTATGATAATGTTTTGCATAGCTAGACATGTACAACATATACTGAATTACTTATCTTCCCAGAGAGAATGGGTGACAAGGAAGGAAGGAAATGGATCTGAAATTCAAGGTTGTAACATTAAATGTTTCAAATATATATAAATACTATTATTAATACTCTTTTGCTTGTAATAGGGAGATAAGACGTGCAGGCATTGGGACACAAAGACTCACCTTCCTCTAATGGAAAAGTCGATGAGGATATGGGAGAAGGTATGGGAGAGAGTAGATTGGAGGAAGCGATAGCTTGTGGGACTAATATTGTGGGAGGTTGGGTATGGGAATAATGGGGGGGAAATGATTGTAACTCAAAATCTGGCGGAAATGAATGATGTAAAACAGAAGTTAATAAAGCATTTCTTTAAAAAAAATAAATTATTGAACCTGAAATCCAAAGAAACCCTTATGCCATGTTTTCTGACATATTGTAGTCATGTCTTTTCTATGTTATGAAGATTATTTTTGAACTTGCCTAGAAGGCACTGCATAGATCCCTATAAAATTTTGTTCATGTTTTGGGCAATACTCTCTATGATATGATCTCTCTTATATGATATGGTCATTATCTGTTCCGTCTTTGTGGCAACCTCCATAAGTATTTCCCAACATTTCTACCTCCACAGCGATTTTCATCTCTGTAAAAATTTATTTGTTTCAAAATAACAGTTCCCTTCCCTACTTCTTCCACAAATTAAAGGATGAAAATATCATTAATTAGTTGTTCTATTTCCAGAAGAGATAGCACACAAACAAATGTCAAGAAAATTGAGGTCCCCCATCATTCACTGCTATATAGCATGCATTTGTTTCAAACTTGCGATTTATGTGTGTTTGTTTTTTTGTGTGCGTGTGTGTGTGTGTGTGTGTGTGTGTGTGTTTTCCTTCTGTCTAAGTGGTCAATAGTATATTTTCATCATAATATTACTTCTTATTTCTGCCTCAAATAATTTTCATCCAAATATTCCAAACTTTGACTTGAAATAAAATCACCAAGTAATTCATTAAGTTCATGTTTTCTCCAAGACATCATATTAGATGTTATAGAAATAAAGATAAATAGGGTGGCTAGGTGGTATAGTGAATACAGCACTGGCCCTGGAGTCAGGAGGACCTGAGTTCAAATTTTACCTCAGCCACTTAACGCAAAAATTAGCCATGAGACCTTCGGCAACTCAACCCCAAAATTGCCCTCCAAACGACAAAGCAAAGAAGAAGTAAAAAAAAAAAAGAAATACAGGTAAATAAGAAAAGAGGCCTTACTAAAAAGCAATTCAAAACATACAAAAAAAGAACTCAGTTATTATGCTAACTGCGATAAATATAAAAAGGTCACAGACAAACTGCAATAAGAATTCTTGAAAAGATGAGGTTTCTTTAAGCTGCTGATCACCAGGGAAGGTTTAATGGATAATGTGACAAACAGAGTAATGAAATAATAGAGAGTTTTATTTAATGGGCAGAGAGCATAGGATTATAAAATTATAACTAGAAATGACTTTGGGAATCATTAATTTAATTTAATTTAATTTTTGTCTACATCATTCATTTCCCCAAGATTTTGAGTTACAAATTGTCTCTCCATTTTCCCCTACAAACCACCCCAAAATAGTGATTCCACTGAATATCCCTTCCCCCAACATATTCTCTCTCCTATGTCTTCCCCCATCCCCCTCCATCTTAGTAGGGCATAGTGGATCTCTATGTCCCAGTGCCTGTATAACTTATTTCCCAATTAAATGTAACATAATAATAATAAATGTTATTAAACATTTAATTTTAAACCTTTGAATTCCAGATTCCTTCCCTACCTCCTTTGTAAACGATCCTTACTGGGAAGATAAGGAATTCAGTGTAGGCAGCACATGTGTAGCCATACAAAACATTTCCATATTTCCTATATTGTGATAGATTGACTATATTTCCATCCATCCCATCCGTCCCCCACTTGCTCTATTCTCTATTTTGATCCTGTCCCTTTTCAAAAGTGGGTGCTTCCAAATTCCCTCCCCCACAGCCTGCCCTCCCTTCCATCATCCCCCCTCTCATCTGCTTCCCCACTACTCTCCTGTAGGGTGAGATACCCTACTTAGTGTGCATGTGATTCCCTCTATAGGCCAAATACATTCAGAATAGGGTTGACTCATTCCTTTTGCCTATTTACTCTTGCCCTCCATTGTAACAGCTTTCCCTTGCCTCTTCTATATGAGATAATTTACCCCATTCTATCTCTTCCCATCACCTCTCATTATATTCCTCTCTCACCTTTTAATTTCATATTTCTAGTATCAACATATATATATGTACATATATATATACACACACACATATATGTGTGTATGTGTGTGTGCATTTCTATGCCCTTCAACTATTCTCTGAGAAAAAATTCATCAGTTATACTTGCCATTTTTCCATGTAGAAATATAAATAGTCCAACTTTGATAAGTTCCTTATGATTTCTTTTCCCTGCTTAACTTTTCATGCTTCTCTTGCTTCTCATATTTGAATGTTAAATTTTCTATTCAATTCAGATTGTGTCATCAAGAATACTTGAAAGTCCTCTATTCCATTGAATGACCATATTTTACCCTGAAACATGACACTCAGTTTTGCTGGGTAGGTGCTTCTTGGTTTTAATCCCATCTTCTTTGATCTCTGGAATATCGTATTCGAGGCCCTTATATCCCTCAGTGTAGAAGCTACAAGATCCTCTATTATTCTGATTGTGTTTATACAGTATTCAAATTATTTCTTCCTGGTTGATTGTACTATATTCTCCTTGATTTGGAAAATACAGGACCTGGCTATAATATTCCTAGGAGTGTTCTTTTTGGGATCTTTTCCAGGAGGGTATCACTGGATTCTTTCAACCTCTATTTTGCCCTCTGGTTCTAAATCATCAGGGCAATTTTCCTTGAGTATTTCTTGAAGGGTGATTTCTATGTTCTTTTTGATCATGGGTTTCAGGTAGTGAAATAATTTTTAAAATTTTCTCTACTGGATGTATTTTCTTGTTCAGTGATTTTTGTTCAATGAGATATTTTACATTACTTCTATTTTTTCATTTGTTTGGATCAGTTTAATAATATCTTGATTTCTCATAAAGTCACTAGATTCCATTTGCTCCAATCTAATTCTGAAGCTATGATTCTCTTAAGTGAGTTTTTGAGATTCAATTTCCATCTGGTAAATTCAGCATTTTAAGGGAGCCTTATCCTCATTGGCTTTTTGAGACTCTTTGGCCCTTTGAATTAGTCTATTTTTAAGGTGTTATTTTCTTCAATCAGGTTGTTGACTCTCTTTGTGTAATTTTCTTTCATCATTCTCATTTATTTTCCCAATTTTTTGTACACTTCTCTTATATGATTTTCAAATTGTTCTTAAACTCCTCTATGACCTGTAAGTACATTATTATTATTATTATTTGGTCTTAAGCCTTCTTTTTTATTTTTTAAAATGTATTTATTTTTAGTATACAAGATTCAATTCCATAGATCCTTGAGTTTCAAATTTCCCTTCCTGCTGTCCCCGCACCCGCACAATGGCATATTTTCCAGTATAGGATCTGCAAATACTTTCACAATAGACATTAGTCAAGTTAAAAGGCTTATTGTACTAGATGGAATGAAAAAATGATAAAGAAAAAATAAAACCAAACAATGAAAAGAAAAGAAAAAGATCAATTAGTTTGCTTCCATCAGGGTTCAAGCTCATTTCTATCTAGTTATTTCTCTGGATGTAAGCATCTCTCTCCTTCATGAGTCTTTCGGGATTGATTTATATCACTACATTGCTGAAAAGAGTCCAGTCTGTCATAGTTGGTCATCACAGATATGGTATGTCTGTGATTGTACACAGATTTCTTCTGATTCTACTCTTCTCACTCAGCATCATTTTGAATAAGTCTCTCCAGGTAATTATGAAATCTGTCATCTCCTCATTTCTTATAGCATAATAATATTCCATCACATTCATATACCACAACTTGTTTAGCCATTCCCCAATTGATAGGCATCCTTTTAGTTTCCAATTCTCTGCAACCACAAAAAGAGCTGCTATAAATATTTTTGTATATATGGTTCTTCCTCCCACTTCTATGATCTCTTTGGAATATAACCCTAGAAGTAGTATTGCTGGATCAAAGGTATGAAATGATTTATAAACCTTTCGGCATAACTCCAGATTGCTCTGCCGAATGGTTGGAAAAGTTCACAACTACACCAGCAATGCATTAGTGTTCCAGTTTGTCCACATCCTCTCCAGAATGTGTCATTTTTCTGTTTTGTCATCTTAGCCAATTTGACTGGAGAGATGTGGTACCTCAGAATTGTTTTTATTTGCATTTTTTAAGCAATAGTGATTTAGAGCATTTCCTCATATTCTTATATACATCTTTAATTTCTTTCTCTGAAAACTGCCTGTTCATATCCTTTGACCACTTAACAAAGGGGCATGACTTATATTCTTATAGATTTGACTCAATTCTCTGTATATTTTAAAAATGAGTCCTTTATCAGAGACATAGTGTGTAAAAATTCTTTTCCAATTTCCCAACTCCCTCTTGATCTTGGTGACATTGGTTTTCTTTGTACAGAAGCTTTTCAATTTAATGTAATCAAAATTATCCAGTTTGCATTTTATAATGATCTCTAATTCTTGTTTGGTCCTAAAGTCTTTTTCTCTCAACAAATCTGACAGGTAAACTATTCATTCTTTTCCCAGATTGCTTACAGTATCATCCATTATACCTAGATCATGCACATATTTAGACTTGATTTTGGTATATTGGGTTAGATAATGGTCTATGCCCACTTTCTGACATACTGTATTCCAGTTTTCCCAGCAGTTTTTATCAAGTAGTGCATTTTTATCCCCAAAACTGTGGTCTTTGTATTTATCAAAGAATACATTACTGTACTCAATAATTGCTAGATCTTGTGCACCTAATTTATTCCATTGATCTACTACACTATTCCTCAGCCAGTATCAAGCAGTTTAGACGACTGCTTCGGTACAATACAGATTAAAATCTGGTATAGCTAGTCCACCTTCTCAAGCACTTCTTTTAATTAATTCCCTTGATATTCTAGACCGTTTCTGTTTCCAAATAAATTTTGTTACTATTTTGTCTTATAAAGGAGTTTTTTGGTAAATTAATTAGTATGGCAATAAATGTATAATTTAGTTTTTTTTATTTTTAAAAAATGCTTTATTAACTTCTGTTTTACATCATTCATTTCCACCAGATTTTGAGTTACAATTTCCCCACCCCCCCCCGTTTTTCCCCTACCCAACCTCCCAGAATAGCAGTCCCACAAGATATCGCTTCCTACAATCTGCTCTCTCCCATATCTTCTCCCATACCCCCTCAACTTTTCCATTAGAGGAAGGTGAATCTCTGTGCCTTAATTGCTGCACATCTTATCTCCCAATTACAAGTAAAATAGTATTAATATTAGTATTTATATGCATTTGAAACATTTAATTTTAAGACCTCAAATATCAGACCCATTCCCTTCCTCCCTTGTCAACCATTCCCTTTGGGAAGATAATTCAGTATATGTTGTACATGTCTAGCTATGCAAAACATTACCATAGTAGATATATTGTAAAAGGCTGCTTATAATTCCCTCCCACCCATCCCACCCCCCACCTGGTCCATTCCCTACTTGATCCTATCCCTCTTATATAGTGGTTACTTCCAACATCACCTCCCCCCAAAAATGCCGTCCCATCTATCATCCCTCCTCTCATCCCCCTTCCCCCTATTCTGCTGGAGGTTGAGGTATCCTATTTAGTATTTTGTCATTCTCTCCCTGAACCAAATTCAATGAGAATGTGGTTTTGCCTTTTTGACTTCCTATTCTTCCCCCCGCCCATGTAGCCACTTCCCCTTGCTTCTTCTACATGAGATAGTTTACCCTACCCTGTCTCTCCCCATCTCCTCTTGCCACTTTCCTCTCTCACCTCATAATTTCATCCCTTGAGTATTCTCCCTTCCCTACAAATTCAACCTATGCCCTCTATCCATATATAACTGTAACCATATACACACATTCACATATGTATTCATATGACCATACACTCTTCTTCCATTATTTTCATACTGAGATAGATTTCATCACTCACTGTTATTGTTTTTCCATGTAGGAATATAAATCGGTCAACTTTGATAAGTTCCTTTTGATTTCTTTTCCCTGATTACCTTCTCAGGCATCTCTTGCTTCTTGTGTCTTGATGTCAAATTTTCTATTCAACTCTGTTTTACATATATATATATATATATATATATATATATATATATATATATATATACATATATATATATATATATATATACATATGTAACTAGAAAGAACTGAGCCTGAATCCTGATGGAAGCAAACTAAGTGATTTTTTCTTTTCATTGTTTGGTTTTATTTCTTCTTTACCATCTTTCACCCTACCTAGTACAATACGCCTTTGCAATTGGAATAATGTCCAATATGAATGTATTTACAGATCCCATACTGGACTGCATGCTTTCGTGAGGGGAGGGGGAAGGGAAGGAAGGGAAATTTGAAAATCAGGGAACTATGGAATTGAATCTTGTTACCTGAAACTAAAATAATAAATTAATTTAAAAAAAAAAGAAAGTCCTCTATTGCACGGAATGACCATATTTTCCCCTGAAACAAAATATTCAGTTTTGCTGGGTAGGTGACCCTTGGGTTCATTCCCAGCTATTTTGCCCACTGGAATATTGTATTCCATGCCCTTTGATCCCTCAGTGTAGAAGCTGCTGGGTCCTGTCCTATTCTGATTGTGTTTCCACAATATTGAAATTGTTTTTTCCTGGCTGCTTGTAGAATTTTCTCCTTGATCTGGGGATTCGGGAACCTGGCTATAATAATCCTGGGACTTTTCCTTTTGGGATCTTTTTCAGGAGGTGATCAGCAGATTCTTTCAACCCCTGTTTTGCCCTCTGGATCTAAAACACCACGGCAATTTTCCTTGAGAATTTCTTGAAGGGTGATTTGTAGGTTCTTTCTTTGATCATGGCTTTTGGGTAGTCCATTAATTTTTAAATTGTCTCTCCTGGATATATTTTCCAGATCAGTGTTTTTTCCCATGAGATATTTCACATTGCCTTCTATTTTTTCATTTGTTTGGATCTGCTTAACAGCATCAGTGAACTTTTGAGATTCTTTTTCCATCTGGCAAATTCGGATTTTTAAGGCATTCTTCTCCTCATTGCCCTTTTGGGCCTCCTTTGCCAATTGAGTTAGATTGTTTTTAAGGTGTTGTTTTCCTCAGTCAGGCTGTTGACCCTCATTTTATATTTTTCCTGCATCCTTCTCATTTCTTCTTCCAATTTTTACTCTACTTCTCTTATTTGATTTTTAAAGTCCTTCTTAAGGTCCTCTATGGCCTGTAACCCACTCATATTTTCCTTTGGGGCTTTTGGAGCAGGATTTCTAAGCTCACAGTCCTCCCCCTGTTCTATGCTTCAATCCTCTTTGCCCCCAAAATAGGAGTCTAATGTTGCATTTTTCTGTTTAATTTGTTTCCTTTGCCTTGGCAAGTTGCCACTTAATTACTTGACTTTGGGGCTTATCGCCAAAGTATGACTCTGCCACCATACAGGGGAGCTTCTGTCCAGAATGTGTGGGGCGAAAACTTCCAATTCTGGCAAACTGAATATCCACCCCACGACCTCCCCGCCAGATCACAATCCAGATCCAGAGAGGTTAAAGCTAGAGCGATTACCCCCCAAGACTGATCACTGGATCTCCCTACAGTTCGCAGGCCAAGAGCAGGAGATGCCACTGAAAACTAAAAATGGCATGTCTCCTCAGCGGCTTCTAGCCCCCAGGGGAGGAAGCCAACATGTTCCCCAAATACTGGTCCCAAAATCCGTAGGGAACTATCCTCACACTTTTTACTAGGGATGTCTATGTTGACATTTCTGAAATCGCTCCTGGAGTGCTGTGCTGGTCCTTCCTGCAGGGCTGCTGGGCTGTCTTCAGCAGGAGTATAGCTTCTCTGTGTTGTTCTGTGGGTCCTGGGGCTCCAGAAGTTGTTCAGATTCTCCTTTTGCATAGTTTGAAGGTAATCTGGGGGGACAGTCCCTTGGATGTGCTGTTTCTACTCTGCCATCTTGGCTCTGCCCTAAAGTTTTAATTTCTTCTTATATTAGCTCAACCCAACCATGAGCAATTGATATTTTTCCAATTAGTTAGATCTGACTTTATTTGTCTGAGAAGTGTTTTATAATTATGATCATATAGGTCCTGGGTTTGTTTTCACAGGTAGATTCTCAAATATTTTATAATGTCTACAGTGACTTTAAATGGGATTTCTCATTCTATCTCATGCTTTTGAATTTCATTAGAGATATATAAGAATGCTGAGGATTTATGGGCGTTTCTTTTATATCCTGCAACTTTGCCAAATTTATTTATTGTCATGAGTAATTTTTTACTTGATTCTCTAGGATTCTCTAATATATCATCATATCATCTGCAAAGAGTGATAGCTTGGTCTCTTCTTTTCCTAATTTGATTCCTTGTATTTGTTTTTCTTCTCTAATTGCTACTGCCAACATTTCTAGTACGAGATTGAATTAGAGGGGTGATAGTGGACACCCTCATTTCATTCCTGATCTTATTGGCAAGGCTTCTAGTTTATCCCCATTGCATATAATACTTAATGATGTTTTAAAATAGATGGTACTATTTTAAGTATTGCTCCACTTTTTCCTCTCCTTTTTATTGTTTTTAATAGGAATGGATGTTGTACATTGGCAAAAGCCCTTTCGGCATCTATTGAGATACTTATGTGGTTTCTACTAGTTTTATTGTAGATATCATCAATTATACTGATGGTTTTCCTAACATTAAACCATCCTTGCATTCCTAGAATAAATCCTGCTTGATCAAAGTGTATTATTCTTGTGATAAGTTGATGTAGTCTTTTAGCTAATATTTTATTTAAAATTTTGGCATCTAGATTCATGAATAAAATCGGTTCTATAATTTCCTTTTACTGTTTTAGCTCTTCCTGATTTAAGAATCAGTACCGTATTTGTGTCATAAAAAGAATTTGGTAGGACTCCTTCTTCACTAATTATCCCAAATAGTTTGTAGAAAATTGGAATCAATTATTCTTTAAATGTTTGGTAAAATTCACTAGTAAACCCATCTGGCCCTGGGGATTTTTTCCTATGTAGTTCATTGATTGTTTGTTTGATTTCTTTTTCTGAGATGGGGTTATTTAGGTAATTCATTTCCATTTCAGCTAATCTGGACAACTTTTAATTTTGCAAATATTCATCCATTTCACTAAGATTGTCATATTTATGTGCATACAGTTGGGAAAAATAATTCCTAATTATTTTTTTGATTTCCTCTTCATTGGAGGAAGATTCACCCTTTGAATTTTTGATACTCATAATTTGGTTTTCTTTTTTTCTTTTTTTTATAACATTGACTAAGGGTCTATCAAATTTATTGTGTTTTTTTTTTCATAAAACCAGGTCTTAGTTTTATTATTAATTCAATAGTTCTTCTTAATTTCAATTTTGTTATTCTCTCCTTTGGTTTTCAATATTTCTAATTTAATACTAAATTGGGGATTTTCAATTTGTTCTTTTTCTAGCTTTTTCAATTGCATGCCCAATTCTTTGACCACCCTTCTTTCTAATTTATTCATGTATGCACTCAGGGATACGAAACTTGCCCTAAGAACTGCCTTTAATGCATCCCACAAATTTTGGTATGTTGTCTCAATTTCTTGTTTGTCCCACTCATTCTTTAGGTTTAAATTGTTTAATATTCAATTCCTTTTTAGTCTATCTTTCCATGACCCTTTATTGCATATAATTTTTATTGCCTCATGATTTGAGAATGATGCATTTAATATTTATGCCTTTCTGCACTGAATTGTGGGGTTTTCATGTCCTAGTACATGGTCTATTTTTGTGTGTGTACCATGCACTGCTGAGAATAATGTAAATTCCTTTTTAATCCCCATTCAGTTTTCTCCAGAGATGTATCATATCTAGTTTCTCTAAAATTCTATTTGCTTCCTTATCTTCTTTCTTGTTTATTTTGAAGTTATATTTATCAAGTTTAGAAAGGGGGAGTTTAAGGTCCCCCACTAGTATAGTTTTGCTATCTATTTCTTCCTCTAATTCCTTTAACTTCTCCTCTAGGAATTTGTATGCTATACCACTTGGTGCATATATATTAAATAATAATATTGCTTCATTATCATTGGTGACTTTTAGCAGGATATGGTTTCCATCCTTATCTCTTTTAATTAGATCTACTTTTCCTTTTGCTCTGAGATAAGGATCACTAACCTTGATTTATATACTTTTGCTGAGGCACAATAAATTCTACTCTAGTCATTTACTTTTACCCTGTGGGTATTCCTTTGTTTCAAATGTGTTTATTGTAGACAGCATATTGTAGGATTATGATTTTTAATCCATTCTGCTACCCACCTCTGTTTTATGGAAGAATTCATCCCTTTCACATTCACAGTAATGGATCTGTCTCTTCCCCTCCATCCTATACCCTCTCCTGCTTATGCTTTTGTTTCTTCCTTCTCCTTCCCCTTTTTGAAGTTTTCACTTTTGACTGCCTACTCCTTCAGTGTTCCCACCCAGTGATGCCCCTCCTTAATGTAACCTCTCCCCTTACTGCTGTTCCCCTCCCCTCTAATACCCCCTTGTAATTCAGGGATTTTGTTACTATATTTCTTGGAGTTTTCATTCTTTTGATAACTATTTTATCTTCTGATTCCAGGACATCAGGACAGTTTTCTTTGACAATCTCTTAGAAGATGTTGTCTAGGTTGCTTTTTTCATCATGGCTTTCTGGTAGACCCATAATTCTTAATTTATCTCTACTGGATCTTTTCTCTAAGTTAGTTGTTTTTCTTGTGAGATATTTTACATTTTGTTCCAATTTTTCAATCATTTTGTTTAGTTTGATTGACTCTTGGTACATCATAGAGTTCTGTGTTTCAATGTGAATGATTCTAATTTTTAGTTAATTAGAGTCTTCAGTTAGTTTTTGAAGGTCCTTTTTTAGGCAGGTGTTTTCTCCAATAACTTCACCAATTTTACTTTTTAAGGATTAGTTTTCTTCATTGAAATTTTTTCCAAATTGTTCACTGCCTCCCTCATTTGGTCTTTAAAATCTTTCTTAAGCTCCTCCAAAAATGCTCTTTGGACTTCAGACCATTCCATATTTCCTACTGTGGTCTCAGGTATGGGTACAGAGTTCAAGTTGTTCCCTTTATTTGTGTGGTCTTGACCTATGTAATAAGCTAGCAACAATTTTCTTGCCTTCCCCTTCCTCTTCTCAGCTTCCTTCCTTCCCATTGTGATTTCCTATTTCTTAATTTCTCAGGCTGTGGTCTTAGGGCCTGGTCATTGACTTTGAATGTTGTAGCCTCTGTGTATCTAATTTTTGGCTAAGGCAAGAATCTCAGAGAGGTATGTTGATATGCACAGTGTAGTCTGTGGGGGAAGGGGAGGTTTGGCCACTTCAGATTTCTGCCTCTATACCCCTGGGCTATAGCTCAGGCAGGCTATTGTTTGTCAGGTGAGGTGAGGCTTGTTGGGACCCCTCCCTGTCTTCTCTTCATACTCCTGGCTCTATCAGTTACACCCCTTCTTGAAGACTCCCAAGCCTGAGGCTATTTCTAGGAATTTAGGATTTCAATCTGGGTGGGAGACTTATCTTTGGGTTTTCTACTTCATGAAAGAGGGATGTGGGAACAGAGCAACTAGAATTTACTTTGCCTTTATAGCCCCTACATATACAGGCAGTCAATTTCTAATCTTCCAGGCTGGGTGCCGATAGCTGTAGGAGAAGCTGCTGTCTCCACTGAGGCCTTCAGCACTCTCCTACCTGGCTCCAATGATCCCTCCTATTCCCTAGTCAGATGTCAGCAAGATGACTGTGATTTGTCCTCAGTAACTTTGCAGGCTGGGTCTTCTTCTCTCTCTGGTGTAGTCTGCTTGTCTGCTCTTAAGTCTGAGCTGTGCAAACCCCACATGCTCTATGCTTGTCCTGTCCGGATGCACTGGGCACTTTCCTGGGCTGGATTCTGCCACGATCTGTCTCCAAGTGGATTTTGTCAATCCAGAATCCATTCAGATTCACTCTTTAAGGTTTATTGACGGGATTCGCAGAGGAGCTTAGAGAACTTACTGCTTCGTTTCCACCATCTTGGCTCCACCCCCCACCTTATTCTTTTCTTGGAAGCTTCTGATGTAGTTGTTCTGACTTAACTGTTTTCCTCCCATTCCATGTTTTGATTCTTTCTGTCCCCCCAAAAGGAGTCCATATTTGGATTAGTGTGCTTGCCTTGCTTCCCTCGTTTGCTCATGTTGCCACTCAATTACTTGACTTCTAAGCTTTTTGCCACACTAGAACTCTGCTACCAGAGTGGGGAGCTTTGTCCCAAATTGCTGGGGTTTTCTCAGCTGCTGGAGTTATTAGTTGGGTACCTTCACTGAAGCCTTCCCACACTTTGGCAAACTGGTAATGAACCTTAGGAACTCCACCCTAGACCATAATCCAGACCTGAGCAAGTTAAAGCAAGACCTATTACCCCTCATACTCATCCCCTGATCCCCCTGAAATCTGTAGGCCAGGAGCTCTGAAGCGTCTATGTGATGGCGGCTGAGCTTCCTCCTCTTCTCTCCTGAGGGGCAAAAGCTGACCACACTCCAGAACTCCCAGATCCCAAAGTCCTGACTGCACGTACCTCTCACTTTGTCCTTGGCATCTAGGGGTTGATAATTCTGCAAACTACCACAGGTGGTGGTGATCTGAAGTCCCTCCAGCCAGAGGCTGGTCAGGCCAACCTTAGGCTCAAACCTCAGGCTCTCACAGGGCTGGGCTTGGCTCCCAGAGTTTTGGCCTTCTGGGCTATCTTCAATGGGAGGTTAGCTTCTATCTGTCATTTTGTGGGGTATATAGCCAGCTCTGTCCAGCCCCAGCCCTGCAGTGATAGGCCTGGCAATGACCCTTTCAGTTGGTGGGTCAACTTGCTGCCACATTGATCAGGCCTTGTCAGGGCCTCTGCCAACCTGGGGAATCATTTAGGCAAATCTCATTAATTTTTAAATGTGAGTTACAAGAGTTTAAGAGGCAAACTAAAAGTACACAGATATTAAGAAGCATAGCCTGAATATGACCCAATATCATCACACTACCAATACAGCATTTTTTCCACTTGGCCCATTCTAGCTATTAGACCTGTCATGAGCAAAGGCAGAAATACAGGACAGTATGAGAAAAGAATGTAAGAGAGTGCAGAATATAGTTATGTAATTAAAGGAGAAGATGAATACAAAAATAAACTAATTTGATAAGCACAATTTTCATGAAAGTACCACAAAATGTTGGTTAATTGTAGTAAATGTGGACTAGGATATTAAAATCAACAAATTTTCCTTTAATTTATGTGTAAAACATTTATTCCATACCCTTAAATGTTAAATAATATTTTATTTTTCCCCAATTGCATATAAAAATGTTTATTTTTTTTTACATTTGAGTTCCAAATTTGATATTTATCCACCTTTCTACCACCCACATCTTTAAGATGGTACACAATATGATATAGGTTAAATATGTACAAACATGAAAAACTTATTTCCAGAATTAGTATTTTGCTTGGTATTCATATTTGTATTTAGTATTAGTATTTTGTGCACAAAATTTCTAACTGAAATGAAGAAAGAGAGAAAGAAAGAAAGAAAGAAAGAAAGAAAGAAAGAAAGAAAGAAAGAAAGGAAGAAAGGAAGAAAGAAAGAAAGAAGGAAGAAGGAAGGAAGGAAGAAGAAAGGAATGAAGGAAAGAAGGAAGGAAGAGAAATATTATTCTTTGGTCTTCATTGACACCATCAGTTCTCTCTCACTCGGAAATAATATTTTTCATCATGAGTCTGAGATTGTCCTGGATCACTGTATTGCTGAGAATAGCTAAATCATTCACAATGGGTTATCATACAATATTGTTGTTACTGTGTACAGTGTTCTCCTGATTTTGCTTACTTCTTTCTTCATCAGGTTATATAAGTTATCCCATTCTATATTCCTAATTTAATAATTAGAAAAGGCACGGTATTTTCAATTGAATTGATGATGTAGTATTCAGTAATTGTCAACAAGTCCTAGAAATCTGTTATAAATTGATCATAAATATTAATCAAAGTGAAAGTAACCTAGTTAACCAAGTTCAGAATTAGTTATCCCTTATACAAATCCTTTGGGACATAATATAAGAACAATAACCTACTTTAGACTTGGGCATTTGAATGTCTGGTAGCCTAAAAGGAAAAAAAAAATAATTTCAGTGATGGAGAAGAGAAAAAAATACTTGAGAAGGACAAAAAAGTCCCTTTCTCCTCCTCTCTTCTCTTTATCAAAGGAAGAAATTGTGAACTTTAAAAAGTAATTAAAATTTCTTTTAGGCATCATAGCATTAATAGTGGATAGGGGGGCGGAGCCAAGATGGCGGAGTAGAAACAGCTCATCCAAGCCACTCTGCCCCCAGATACCCCCAAACTATGTAAAAGGGGACCCTGAACAACTTCTGGAGCCCCAGCACCCACAGAACGACACAGAGAAGCTAACCTCCCCCTGAGGACAGCCCAGCAGCCCTGCAGGAAGGACCAGCACAGTGCTCTGGGAGCCAGCAGTGAGTAGCACGCAGAGCACAGGGAGCTGAGCTGAGCAGAGTGGAGCCCAGGTCCCCGTGAGCCTAGGTTTTAGCCCCAGGGCAGCAGGGCCAGCAGCTGGCTGGAGAGACCCCAGAACACCAGCAGCTGTGGTGACTCCAGAATTATCAACATAGACATGCCTAGGACAAAGTAAGAGGTTAGTGCCCTATGGACTTTGGGAACAGTATTTGGGAAATGTGTTGGCTTCCTCCCCTGGGGGCTAGAAGCCGCTGAGGAGACAGCCATTTTGTAGTTTTCAGAGGCAGCTCCAGCTCCTGGCCTGCAAACTGTAGGGAGATCCAGCGATCAGTCTTGGGGGGTAATTGCTCTTGCTTTAACCTCCCTGGATCTGGATTGTGATCTGGGGTGGAAGTCGTGGGTGGGTTTACAACTTGCCAGAAACGGAAGTTGCCCTCCCACACATTCGGGAAGTAAATTCCCCTATCTGTTGGCAAAGACATACTGTGGCAACAAGCCCAAAAGTCAAGTAATTGAGTGGCAACATGCCAAGGCAAAGGGAACAGAAAAATGCAACCCTAGACTCCTATTTTGGAGCAGGCATAGAGCAGGAAAAGGACTGTGAGGTCAGAAGTCCTGCTCCAAAAGCCCCAGGGGGAAACATGAGGGGGTTGCAGGCCATAGAGGACCTTAAGAAGGACTTTAAAAATCAAATAAGAGAAGTGGAGGAAAAATTGGAAAGAGAAATGAGAAGGATGCAGGAAAAGTATGAAATGAGGGTCAACAGCCTGACTGAGGAAAACAACACCTTAAAAAATAGACTAACTCAAATGGCAAAGGAGGCCCAAAAGAGAAATGAGGAGTGGGTGCTGGGGCTCCAGACGTTGTTCAGAGTCCTCTTTTACATAGTTTGGTGGGAATCTGGGGGCAGAGTGGCTTGGATGAGCTGTTTCTACTCTGCCATCTAAAATATTCTTAAGATTTTTCCTTTTTGTGGAGGCTAGGTGGCACAGCGAGTGAGAGCACCAGCCTCGGAGTTGGGATGACCTGGGATTGAATTCGACCTCAGAAAACGAGCACTCACACACAAATAATGACAACCTGTGTAACCTTGAGCAAATTACTTAACCCCAATTGCTTTAAAAAAAAAGAGTTTTCCTTTTGGAATAATTTCAATTTCTCTTTTACCCTCTGGTTCTAGAATATCAAGGTAGTTTCATTTGATAATTTCTTGAAAGATTGTGTTTAGCCTCTTTTTTGATCATGGTTTTCAGGTAACCTTATAATTTTAAAGTCCCTTTCCAGGAGCTATTTTTCAGGTCAGTTGTTTTTCTCATGAGACATTTCACAATGTCTCATTTTTTTCATTCTTTTGGTTTTGTTTCCTAACTTATTGATTTATCATAAAATAATTAGCTTTCATTTACTCCATTCTAATTTTTAAGGGATTTTTTTTCAGTGAACTTTTACACCTCCTTTACCATTTGGCAATATTACTTTTTAAGGTCTTCTCCTCATTGGCTTTTTGGACGTCTTTTGAAATTTGGGATAGTTTTTCTGTTTGTTTTTTAAAGTGTTATTATCTTTAGCATTTTGGGGGTCTCCTTAGCAAGCTGTTGACTCATTTTTCATGATTTTCTTGCATCACTCTCATTTCTCTTCCAAATATTTCCTCTATCCCTCTGACTTGATTTTCAATATTCTTTTTGAGCTACTCCATGGTCTGAGTCTTTGGACGTAGGACCTTTGATTTTGTTGTCTTCTTTTGTTTGTATGTTTTGATCTTCCTTGTCACCAAAATTTCTATAGTATGATTTTTCTCAATGTTTGCTCATTTTCCCAGCCAATTATTCTACTTTTTAGTTTTTTGTTATGATAGTATTCTACATCTAGCATGGAGTTTGTAGTATCCCAAGCTTCAGGGGGTTTGTGGAGCTGTTTACCGAGATTCTGCTTCTAAGAACCTGTAAATTTTTAGTTCCTTCAAGTTTGTATGATCAAAAGAGATATGTTTATTTGCCCCTCTCCAGGTCTGTGTTCTAGTCTGTGAGGGAACACAGACTTGGGGCCTGCCTTGGAACTGTGTGGAGCATTCCCTCTCCATTACTACCACAAACTCTGCCCTGCCAGTGCTCCTCCTTGTACCAGGACTGTGACCCCGATTGAAGCATGGGCAAAGCAAAAGACTCCTGCCTCAGTGTCAACAAGGAAATCATTGCAATGCCTTGCTGATCAGCCACTTGATCTCCTCACCTTCTGTGAGCCAAGAACTCTGGAAGCAGCCACTGCCACTGCCACAATTACTGTGGACATGATCACACTTCTCTCTCACCCAGGTCCAACAAACCTTTCCTACTGACATTTTAAGTTGTATTTGAAATTTGTGCATTGAGAAGTTTGGAAAGCACTACAGCTGGCAGTGATTCAGTGCCTTGAGGCCTGCTCTTATTGCCAATCTGTGTCACCTTGGTCAATCTTGGACTATACTCTTCTCTCAGACTGGTGTAATAGACATTTAAGTTAAGCCTTCCAGATTTTCTTAGGCTAGAAATTTGCTTAACTCTTTCATTTTATTGGTTCTGTGGCTCTAGAATTTCTTTACAATCATTTATTAAATGTATTTGGAGTGGTTTGGGGGAGATCTCAAGAAGTCCCTGGTTTTTCTCTGCTATCTTGGCTCTACCCATTTTTTTTTAATATTATATAAATGCAATGACCATTCTCTTACCTTTCTTATAAGTTATTGGAAACGTTTTTCACAAAGTACAATAATTGATTCATTATCAAAATAATAATCTTTTGAGTAAAGTAATAGAGTGCCCAATAATATTTACTACCACATACAAGATGAACCTGAATGGAATCACATTAGATAATATTGTCTTGATTTAAAACATATTGATTTCTATGTAGCCTAAAATTACATTCATATATGGACATTCATAAATGGAATTAATAGGTTGCTATATATTGCATGACATATTAAGTAGTAGCATTGAAAGCAAATATAGCAGAGGTAATACTCTAAATGAATATCAGCTCCTCCCATATAAAGAGATGAACTGACTATGGTCTCACGGGTTCACAAACTATAACCCATGGGCAAAATGCATCCTGTTGCTTATCTTTGTACAACTCCAGGGCTGTACAAAATTAGGTTGTAGGCCATATTTGGCCTCAAAAGCTAGATATCACCAAGTTGACTTTAATCTTTCACTTAACTTTATTGATTTTCTGGAAAATAAGAAAGATATGACTCTAAAATTATGAAACTGGTTTCTTCAGTGACACTCCAGAACATATTTATTCCAAAAAATACTGCTCCTCAAATCATCCACCTTTGGAGAACATAAAGAGTTTGACTTTTCAGCTGTCAAAACTGAAAACATTTTTGATCTGTAAATTTTTTTTCAGAAATTATGATGTTTTCTTCTGTTCCAAGTAATAATAATCAAATGCCTTGAGGATATATTTTATTTTCTAAACTTCCAAGGTTCCATTTATTAATAATTCTAGTTAATAATGTGAGTAGTCAAGGTAGGTAATATTATTTGGTAATAATATAGCTAGAGTACATTTTTCATTTCAAGCACCATATTTTAAATGAGCTATTTACAGGTTGGAGCATATTTAGTATACCCACCAGGATAATGAAGGAACACAAAGTCATACTGAATAATAATATTTGTCATTTATATAGCACTCTGAGGTTTATGAAATGTTAAAATATATTTATAGCACTTAAACCACTGAACAAATGCATAAGGATAATCTTTTCATTATTATTAAACCAGTTTACACAGTGACATAATCACTGCTCCTGACTCAGTGAAGGATTTCAGTATGGATTAGGAATTATACCTTTTTTAATTATGATTTACTTGCATTGACTTATTCTGCCTTTCTTCCAGAAAACAGCACTAGGAAAAATAGGTGAATGGTACATGTAGGCAAATTTTAGACCCTTATAAGGTAGAACATTTAACAATTTAATCTATCCAAAAGCATAAAGGACTGTTTCATAAGGTAGTGGGTTTCACATCAAAGGAAGTGTTCAAGTTGAAACTAAATGAACATTTGTCAGAGAGTTTCGGATTAGGTTAATGCTTCATGTAGAGTCGAACCAAATTATCACTATGATCTATAAGAAATTGTTGACTGTATATTCAGGTTAAAGAAATGAAGTTTATATATAATGAAAAAATGCATCAAAAGGAGAAATAGAAAGGGATTAAAGTGGTAGAGAAACAGAAAGACAGAAAGACATAGAAAGAGACAGACAAAGCTAGACAAAAACATAGACAAAGAAAGATACTTGATTGAATCAATGTGAATTGATGTGATAAATAACAGATTAGGACACATAAATTGTTCAATTAGTAAAAAAAAAAAAATTAAGCACCTACTATGTATGTGCCAATCACTGTGCTAAGTGCTGGGGATGCACAAAGAGGCAAATGTCATTTCCTGCACTCTTGCCAGCAGGTGTATATGAGGTGTTAAATCATTCCAGATAAGAGAGAGGGACAGAACAAAATATCCTAATGGATTATCTACATGAGTTAAAATTATCAAAATAATGCATAACTGACTAACCTATAGCTAACTGTGAGTACTTCAAACTGATCTATACTAGTCCTGCCCTGAAAGAAGTATGGCTAGGTTTATATATTCATTTCTGAAGGGTTTGCAATTTGGTAATATTTTAATTCATTTCAATGTGCGTTTTAGGGGCCTGTTCTATACCAGCCATTGTGCTAAGCAGGGAGGAGACAGGGAAAATCAAGATTTCTTGCTCAAAAGACCTTAAATTTTGCAAGTTAATGCAAAATGTATACAAACTAATGTTATATGGCAAATGGGAGGGGGGAAGAGATAAATAGAGAAAGAGAGAGAGAGAGAGAGAGAGAGAGAGAGAGAGAGAGAGAGAGAGAGATACAGAAGCAGTCTCAGAGAGAAACAGAGAAAGACAGAAACAGAGAGAGAAATTTATGGCCTACTTATGGTCAGTTTTGGGTGAGACATGTTTGATGTAAAACAGTGAAGTATCTAAATAAGAAGAGAATTGCCAAGAAAGAGACATATTTTTAAGCCCCATGAAGGAGTGAATATTCACTTGGAGGGAAGTACATTTAGTACTTCTAAATGTGAAAAAGAGTTTGAAAGATAAAGAGCCAAGAAAATGCCATTTATCATTGACAAAGAAAAGTTTCAAATAAGTGATGAAGTCACAATTCATAACATAACGGATGGCCAAGTGAATAAGAGAAAACGAAGTGTAGTGAATCGTTTTGCAGATTTTTCTCGGAGTCTGGCAGGGAGTAAATATGTAGAACAATAGGTCAAAGGAATGGAAGGAAAAAGTGAAGGACCTTATTTATTCATTCATTTATCTATCTATTTACTTATTTATTTATAGGATGAGAAATTTGTGGGCATATTTGTTGTCAACACATAAAAAATTAGTAGATGAAGAGATAAAAAAATTAGATAGAAAAGAAATTACTACGGAGGCAAATAGTAAGACTAGATAGGAAATGGGATTAAAGATATAAGCAGAAGAGTTTTTCTTCTTGAGGCAAAAGGTAAGGAAGTTATTGGTTAATAGAAATAAATAAGGAGAAAATGAATTCTGATATGAAAGTGTTCCCTACTCACATATTTTGACAGAACTCTATGTTCTGTGTAGGTCCTCTATACTCATATTGAAAATTCAAATAGAAATGGAGCCCTGATTGACATATAAAGCTACATGTTTATGTCATAGTATTATATATGCTCATATATATTCATACATATCCTTATATATATGCACACACCCTGTTTAGCATTTTCCAATTACATTTAGTCTGATTCTGTCTGTTCTTAGGCAGAGTTTGCTGACAAAACTTCCCCTGAAACAATTTGATGCATCTGGTCTACATGCATCATAAAGGATAAATGCTGGATCTGTGATTTCACTAGAATAATGAATTGCACAATGAGGAAACTCCCTTCACTGGTAGAGATTGTCAGCTTCACTGAAATCAACAGTATTGGAGGTGAGGTTCTTATTCTCTGTGTGTGCATCTTGGAGTCCCTTGACTTGTGAAGCCACTGGATCTTTTTTTCAGAATATTTTTACTATATTAATTACAATAAACTTGATTTTGAAAAGAAGTCAATTATATTGAAATTTAATTATTAAAATATATTTTTAAAAGTTTACCTTCCAAACAGAAAAACAAACATTGAAAGGTATCTAGAACACTGAAAGATTAAGTGGCTATCAGGGTCGATTAGTATATAAGAGGTAGAACTTGAATCCACATTTTCCTGTCTCTGAGACTGGCAATCTATTATTCTCTTTGTCATTTAGTGAGGAAGAAAGAGTTATATGAAAAATGAAAATGTAAGTAACATTGATTTGGAAGGCCATCTACCTGGTGCATAAATATCCTTAAAGTAGATATCCAATACCGACAATACTATCTCATTTGCAAGGGAGATTATGAGCCTGTATTTTTCTCTTTAGTAGCTTACTGCTTCCTTTTAGCAATATATTATGATGTAAGTTAATTTTAGATTAAGTTACTTTGCTACAATATTATGGCATCAAACAATTTTTGACTGGAAGAACATAAATCTATATAAATTTATACACACATATATGTGTACATATAATTGATTTATTTAAAAAAAAGAAGTAATTTTTCAAAGAAAATATTTGGTAGGAGTTAAAACATTAGTGGTTAATCACTTATCTTTAAATTCCTTCCATATTCTAATAAACTGTATTGGTTGTTCCTGTAAGAAATAATTCATTCACATACCCACACTATTTCCCAAAATGCTTTATTAAATTGTGGTTTACATCATTCATATCTGCCAGATTTTGAGTTAAAACTTTTTTTCTCCATTTTTCCCTGTCCTCCACCTGAGAATAGCATTCCCACAGGATATCCTCTCATTAAATCTTCTCTCTCATAAATTATCTCCCATACCCCCCTCAACTCACACAGTAGGGCAAGGTGAATATCTGTGTCCCAATGCCTGTACATCTTATTTCCCAACTATATGCAAAATAGTATTAATAATAGTATTTATACATTTTTACACATTTGATTTTGAAACTTTGAATTCCAGATTCATTCCCTTCCTCCCTTGTTACCCAACCTTACTGGGAAGATAAGCAATTCAGTGTATATATCTATCTATCTATCTATCTATCTATATCTATATATATATATATGCATGTATGTATATATATATATATATGTGTGTGTATATATATAGTACATGTGCAGCTATGCAAAACATTACCATAGTAGATATATTGTAAAAAATTGACTATATTTCCCTCCCTCCTATCCCACCTCCCACTTGGTCTATTCCCTACTTTGATCCTGTCCCTTTTCATAAGTAGGTCCTTCCAATGTCCCTCCCCCCAACCCTGCCCTCCCTTCCATCATCCCCCCTCTCATCCCTTTCCCCCCTGCTCTCCTGTAGGGAGTGATATCCTATTTCATATGTATGTCATTATCTCCCTTATCCAAATAAAATGAAAATAAGGTTTCACCTTTTTGCCTTCCTGTTCTTCTCCTGCCTTGTACCCATTTTCCCTTGCCTCTTTTCTATGAGAAAGTTTATCCTATTCTGCCTCTAACCATCTCCTCTCGTTATAGTCCTCTCTCACCTCTTAATTTCACCTTTTAAGTATCATTCCTTCCTATTAAATTAGATCTGTATTCTCTATCTATGTATACCTGTAAACATATATACAAACATTCACATATGTATTCATATGCCCATATTCCGTTCTTCAACTATTTTCATACTGAGAAAAGTTTCATCAGTTATACTTATTGTTTTTCCATGTAGGAATGTATATAGTTCAACTTTGATAAGTTCATTATGATTCCTTTTCCCTGTTTACCTTCTCAAGCATCTCTTGCTTCCTGTATCTGAATGTCAAATTTTCTATTCAACTCTGTTTTGCTTTTTTTTTTTTTCATAAAGAATGCTTGAAAGTCCTCTATTCCCCTGAATGACCAAATTTTCCCCTGAAACATGATACTCAGTTTTGCTGGGTAGGTGATTCATGCTTTTAATCCCAGCTCCTTTGCCCTGTGGAATGTCACATTCCAAACCCTTCTATCCCTCAGTTTAGAAGCTGCCAGATCTTGTGCTATCCTGATTGCATTTCCACAGTATTCAAATTGTTTCTTCTTGGCTGCTTGTAGTATTTTCTCCTTCATCTGGGAATTGTGGAACCTGGCTATAATATTTCTAGGAGTTTTATTTTGGGGATCTTTTTCAGGAGGTGATGGGAGAATTCTTTCAACCTCTACTTTGCCCACTGCTTCTAAAACATCAGGGAAATTTTCCTGGAGAATTTCTTGAAGGATGATTTCTAGGTTCCTTTTTTTGTTCATGATTTTCAGGTATTCCAATAATTTTTAAATTATCTCTCCTGGATCTGTTTTTTTTATGTCAGTAGTTTTTCTCAGGAGATATTTCACATCGCCTTCTATGCTTTCATTTGTTTGGATCTGTTTAACAGCACTAGCTTCCCTTTGGTCCATTCTAAATCTGAAGGAAAGATTCTCCTCAGTGAGCCTTTGATATTTTTTCCATCTGGCAAATTCAGCTTTTTAAGTCATTCCTCTCCTCATTTCCTTTTTCAGCCTCTTTTCCCATTTGAGTTAGTCTATATTTAGAGTATTATTTTCCACAGTAAGGCTGTTGACTCTCATTTCATAATTTTCTTGCATCATTTTCATTTCTCTTTCCAATTTTTCTTCCGTGTTTCTTATTTGATTTTCAAAGTGCTTCTTAATGTCCTCTGTGCCCTGTAACCAGCTCATATTTTCATTTGGGGCTTTTGGTACAGGAGTTCTGACCTCTCAGTCCTCCTCCTGTTTCATGCTTCGATCCCCCAAAATAGGAGTCTAATGCTGAATTTTTCTGTTTATTTTGTTTCCTTTGCCTAGTCATGTTGCCACTCAATTACTTAACTTTTGGGTTTGTTGCCAGAGCAGGACTCTGCCACCAACCAGAGGAGCTTCTGTCCCAAACACTAGGGTTTTCCCAATTCCTGAAGGCATTTGTTGTGTGCCCTCTCTCAATCCCCCACACACTCTGGCAAGCTGATCAGACACCCCAAAACTTCTACCCCAGACTGCAATAGAGATACAAGAAGGTTAAATCAAGAGTGATTATCCCCAAGACTGATCGCCATATCCCTCTGCATTTAGCAGGGCAGGAACTAAAGCTGCTGCATGTGTCCAGGGCTTCTTAGAAGCTTCACTCCCACAGGCAAAGAGGCTGAAGAGCTCACCCAACTAATGAATCCCAAAGTCCATACCACACTAACCTTTCACTTTGTCCATGGCATCTATATGTTGGTTATTCTGGAAATGCTACAGCTGCTGGTGTTCTGGAGTCTCTCCAGCTGGCTGCTGTTCAGGCTGCCCTGAGGCTAAAACCTCTGACTCACTTGGGCCTTGGCTGGGCTCCCAGAGTGTGTTGCTGTCCAAACCCTGCATGCCTGTCGGGCTGTCCTCAGTGAGAGGTTAATTTCTCTGTGTCATTTTGTGGGTTCTGGAGCTCCAGAGGTTGTTTAGATTTCCCTTTTATATAAATTTTGAGGTGGTGAGAGCAAGAGTTTTTCAGAAAAGCTGTTTCTACTCCATCATCTTGACTCCCCCCCATTACCTCCCCACTCTATTTCAATCAGTATCAATTAATTTATTATGATTCTCTAGAAGTAGTGATTATAAATTCTCTATATTAGACCCCAGAACTGTGAATTGCAGATTATGAGGTCACATAATTAATCATAGGAATTTAACTAGAGGGTCCCTACCCTTGTATTTTCTTGACATGATGGCCAAGTCCAGTGTGACAAAGGTGAATCAACTACATGGAAAATCATCTGATTTATTTTTGTACCTCTGTAGCATTCTCTTTTGTCCAACATGAGCAGGTGAACATCTTGTGACCACTGTGTCAGGGGAGAAGTCCCATGCTTAACTCAACCTATGACCCTCCTGCATTTTTGGCCCTCGAGAGAAACCAATGAGATACTGTATTCTATCAGGTCTCTTTTGCATATTTGGTTACCAAAACCTACTGAAAATCCAAGTTCTGGAAGAAAGGGGCACCTCACATCATGAGGAAGATCTGAGGTCTTCCTCATTAGAGGGGAACATGGATCCTTTAATAAAGTGCAATTGCCTCAATCTCTTTTTTTTTATTATAGTCTGGACAATTTTAATACCTACATGCCCTTTCCATTACATTTTAGTAGTGCTAGATAAGTGTATTTTGAATATTCCTATTGGACTCAAAACATTAATATTCAGTATCTCCAATTTTTTTGAATATATTACTAAACTCTTTTATGCTCCAGTGACCTGTCATCAAAAAGCAGGTGCTTGCTCGAAAATGGAGCTGTTTCTGTTTTTCATTCAGAAACTTCTCATAGAACAGATGCATCTGCTTTTTCCAGCTGCCTGATTACTCTGACATTATTTTAATTGGGCATATTTTAAGAATTGAAAGAAAGGAATTTGGAATGCAAAGCCCAAGTCAAAATTCTCTACTCTAAGCTCCGGACTTCTGAAGAGATTCCCAATCAATTTGTTAACAATGACTAAACTTCAGTGTTTTAAGGCTTTTCTCTTTTTTATTTCATTATGAGTTTTTTCTTTCTGAAAGAAGAGAAGTGGCTTTTTAACTTTATAAAGTTTCTTTAAACTTTTTCTGGATTACAAAGTAAGAGAGATGCATATTTTCCTCTGGAAGACTGATATAAAATTGCCACTCAGTCTATAATTTTGTGACATTCTATCTCCTTTCTCTATGTTTTTTGCACAGGTAATCCTCCATGTCTGGAAGGACATCCCTCTTCACCTGTGTGTTACAGTCTCCAGTTTCCTGAAAATCTGGGTTCAGATATCACCTCCTATATAATGTATTTTTCTTGATAATCTTATTATTTATGATATCTCTTAATTATATCTATATCTGTGTCTCGACCTACATACACATATGCCACTATGTTTTCTCTGCCTAGAAGAATGAATGCTCTGTTAAGGCATCATCAATTTCATTTAAAAATAATAATATTTATCTTTAAAACTTAACAGTTGCTGGGGCGGCTAGGTGGCGCAGTGAGTAAAGTGACGGCCCTGGAGTCAGAAGGACCTGAGTTCGGATCTGGCCTCAGACACTTAACGAACACATAAACAAAAAAAAAAAACCTAGCCGTGTGACCTTGGGCAAGTTACTTAACCCTAATTGCCGTCCAAAACAAACAAACAAAAAAAAAACACACACACAAAAAAAAAACTTAACAGTTCCTTGCAAATAGTATGAGATGAATAAATGTTTGTCACATGATTGCCTTCTGTAAAGCATTTTGTTTCACTCTCCCATTTATCTCTGTATGTTAGACATCATGTCACACATATTTATAAATATTTCATATCATGTTTAGTAGATTTGAATACACTTGAGTCAAAGGAATTTTTTTTTATTTATCATTTTATAATTATGACATAGAATATAATTTTGCTCAGTATATACCCTTAATGTTTGTTGAATTCAATTCATTGAATGTCATTTAACCAAGGGTTTTCTATCAGGCTTTTCATTATAATAATGGAAATTAGTATTTCATTCATTTTACTTATAACATGGATGGTAAAACTGATGTAAAACATCTTTACCCAGTTCATTTAGGAAGTTTTGTAGTGCACCTCTTCTTAAAGCTATTATTATAAGGACATATAAAACAGGTCATTTGGAAAGCTTCATGTTCATTAAAATTGATAAAATGAAAAATTTTATCCTGACAAGCACTTTAATTTCATTTTGAACCTTTTATTAAACCTCACATATTTTTGGTAGTAAATGAGTCATTAATTAAAGTTTTCCCTACGGAAATTGAAATACAATAATTTTTGTCCTTTAATTTTTTTATTAAATTTTTCTTCTCAACTACATAAACATTTTTAACATCTATTTCTTAACACTTCCAGGTCCAAATTTTCTTTTTACCTCCCTCTTATAACACCTCCATGAAAAGTCAAACAATTTGATATAGATTATTCATGTGCAATTATGCAAAATATATCTCCTTATCAGCTGTTTCAAAGAAATATTTTTAAAAATCAAGAAAAATGCTTAAAAAGTATGCTTTGATCTGAATTTAATCTCCATTAATTTTTTTTGAGGGCAATTGGGGTTAAGTAACTTGCCCAAGGCCACTCGGCTAGGTTTTTATTTGTGTGTGCTTTAAGTGTCTGAGGCCGGATAAGATGCTCTACTCACTGCGCCACCTAGCCACCCCTAATTCTTTTGCTAAATGTGGGTACTATTTTTTATCATAAGTCTTTTGGAATTCTCTTGGGATATTGACAATTATTGAAACCCTTATGATTTCTATTTCCTGCTTACTTTTTTATACTTATCTTGAAGTTTATATTTGAAAGTCAAAATTTCTATTAATATCTGGTTTCTGCTTCAGGAATGCTTGAAATTTTTCTTCATTGAATGTCAATTTTTCCCCCTGAAGTATTATACTCAGTTTTGTTGGATATCTGATTTTGGGTTGTAGTCCTCACTCTTTTTCCCTTTGAAATATCATATTCCAAGATCTCTTATCCTTTAATGTAGAAACTTCTAAATATTATAGTATTCTGACCATGGCTTCACAATATTTTCATTGTTTCCTTCTGACTAGTTGCAATATATATATATATATATATATATATATATATATATATATATATATATATATAATTTTTTTTTTTTCCTCTTGACCTGAGAATTTTTGGATTTGGACAAACTCACACACATACATATACACACATACATACATGAATGTATTAATAAATACATATAAATACACACATAAACACATATATATGAGTTCTTCTCTTTGGTGAATTTCTGTGCCTTTTTCCATTTAACCAATTCGGTCTTTAAGATATTATTTCAAGGGCAGTTGGTGGTGCAGTGAGTGGATCATAAGCCCTGGAGTCAAGGCTACTCGATTTCAGATACTGCCTCAGACACTTAACATTTGCTAGCCATTTGACCTTGGGCAAGTCACTTGGCTGCAATTTTCCTGCCTTACCCCTCCAAAAAAGAAAAATAAACAACAAAAAATCTTATTTCATTCATTATATTTTCTGTGGCCCTTTTATACAGTTATTAACTGTTTTATTTTATATTCACAGTTATTTCATAATTTTCTTGCATTACATATTTATTTTCCTAATTTTTACTCTATTATTTTGGTTTTTTAAATTAATTTTCACCTTTTCCAGGAATTCTTTCAATGTTCATATACAATTTACATTTTTTCTTTGAGGCTTTCAATATAACCCTTTGACTTCATTTTCTTTTTCTGAATGTGTCTTTATCTTCCCTGTCAACACAGAAACTTTCTATGGCTGAGTATTTTGTTTGTTTGTTTGAAGGGAGCTGTGCTCTCTGAAGCAGATTTTTGAATTCTTGGCAGTTTAGTTTGAGTAAGGACTTCAGTGTATGGTATTTTATCCAAGTGATTAAGTTTCCTGGCATGGCACTAGTAGACTGTTCAGGTTTCACAGGCATATAGCAATGAGGTCAACAACACAGCTCTGTAGACCTTTAGTTTGGTAATTAGTATAATGTCTCTTCTCTTTCATACTTTTCTTCAGAGTCTTCCTAACACTGAGTTAGTTCTGGCAATGCATGTATCAGCCTCATCAATGTGTACATCCCTGGAAAGTACACTACCAAGGTAAGTGAATTTATCCACAGCATTAAAAACTCTTCCATTTGCTATAACCAATGGTTCCTTATATGGATGGTGTGGTGGTGGCTGATGGAACACATGTATTTTCTTGCTGTTAATTGTTGGGCCAAAATGAGCACAAGCAGCAGAATACTAATCAATACTGTCTTGCATTTCAGCTCCAGAGGCTGCATTGACTGCGCAATCATCTGCAAACAGAAAATCATACACCAACACGCCCTCTATTTGGGTCTTGCCTTGTAGCCTGTCCAAATTTAAGAATTTTCCGTTAGAGTGGTAGCTGATGTTAGTGCTGTGTTCATTCTCATTGAAAGCATTTGACAGTGTAACTGAAAACATTATCCTAAAAACCATGGGGAGAAAGCACACAGCCTTGTTTCACTCCACTGGCAAATGGGAAGGCATGAGAACATTGCCCATTATGTAGAACCCAGGCAAGCATGCCTTCATGAAATTGATGTACAATGCCAATAACTTCTCTGGGCAAATTTTGACATAATTTTCTATAAGCCCTCATGACTAACAGTGTCAAAGACCTTGGCCAGATCTACATATACACACGTAAACATATCCACACTTAAATGTAGACTTCTTAGGTGAAGAGGTTAGAAAGGGCAGAAAAAAGAACAAAGTAAAAGTTCACAGAAGAGAACAAAAGAAATCTTAGATGCGAGCTCAGAACATAATGTGTTGTATTTATTTTTTAATAAAATTTTATATTTATTTTTAGTTTATATCATTCATTTCCACAAGATTTTGAGTTAAATTTTTCTCCCCATCATTCCCCTACACACCACCCCAAAACAGCATTCCCACTGTATACACCCTAACCCAATCTCCTCTCTCCTATATCCTGCCCCATACACCCTCCTACTTTCCAGTAGGGCAAGATGGATATGTATATCCTAGTGCCTGTGTATCTTATTTCACAGTTGCATGTTAACAATAATAATAGTAACATATTTTTTAGACATTTTATTTTAAAACTTTGAATTCCAGGGGCGGCCAGGTGGCGCAGTGAATAAGAGCATCAGCCTCAGAGTTGGGATGACCCGAGATCGAATCCGGCCTCAGAAAATGAGCACCCACACATAAATAATGACTGGCCGTGTAACCTTGAGCAAGTTACTTAACCCCAATTGCTTAAAAAATAACTTTGAATTACAGGATTTTTCCCTTCCTCCCAAGTCACCCACCCTTCCTGGGAAGATAAGTAATACAGGTTGTAAATGTGTAGCTACACACAGCATTCCCATAGTGGATATACTGGAAAAGACTGACTATATTTCCCTCCATCCTATCCTGCCTCCCATTTGTTCTATTCTCTTCTTTGACCCTCCCCCTTTTCAAAAGTGTGTGCTTCTAACTTCCCTCCCACCCAAATTGCCCTGCCCTCCATCATTTGCCCTCTAATCCCCTTCCCCCTACTCTCCTATAGGAAGGGATACACTATTTGGAGTTTATGTCAATTTCCCCCTAAGCCAAATTCAATGAAAGTAAGGTTGACCCATTCCCTTTTGCCTTCCTATTCTTCTTATCCATTATAACAGTTTTCCTTTGCCTCTTCTATATGAAATAATTTACCACATTCTCTCCCCATCTCCTCTCATTATATTCCTTTCTCACCTATTAATTTCACCTTATAAATATCATCCCTTCCTATTCAACTGGTCCTGTGCCTTCTGTGTATATATACTTGCACACATATATACACACACACTCACATATGTATCCACACCCACATATACCCTCCTATGTAATCATACAGATGTATGTATACATATATATATATAGATGTATGTATCTATACATATAGATACATATATATTTCCTTCAACTATCCTCATACTAAGAAAAGTTTAATAAGTTACAATTATCATTTTTACATGTAGGAATGCAAATACTTCAACTTTGATAAGTTCCTTTTGATTTCTTTTCTGTTTACCTTCTCATGCTTCTCTTGCTTCTTGTATCTTAATGTTAAATTTTCTATTCAACTCTGGTTTTTTCATCAGGAATGTTTGAAAATCCTCTACTTCATTGAATGACCATATTTTCCCCTGAATCATGATACTCAGTTTTTCTGGGAAGGTGATTCTTGGTTTAAATCCCAGCTGCTTTGACCTCTGGAATATCATATTCCAAGCCCTTTCATCCCTCAATGTTGAAGCTGCGAGATCCTGTGTTATCCTGATTGTGTTTCCACAATATTCAAATTGCTTCTTCTTGGCAGCTTATAACATTTTCTCCTTAATCTGGTAATTATGGAGCCTGTCTATAATATTCCTAGGAGTTTTCTTTTCATGATTTTTTTTTTCAAGAGGTGATTGGTGGATTCTTTCAACCTTTATTTTGCCCTCTGGTTCTAACACATCAGGGTAATTTTCCTGGAGAATTTCTTCAAGGATTATTTCTAGGTTATTTTGTTGATCAGGGCTTTCAGATAATTTTAAAATGATCTCTCCTGGATCTATTTTCCAGGTCAGTGGTTTTCACAAAGATATATTTCACATTGCCTTCTATTTTTTCTTATGTTTGAATATGTTTAATAGTATCTTGATTTCTCATGAAGTCACTAGGTTCGATTTGCTCCAATCTAATTCTGAAGGACTTGTTCATTTCAGTGAGCTATTGAGATTCCATTTCCATCTGGCAAATTTGGCTTTTTAAGGCATTCTTCTCCTCATTGGCTTTTTGAGCTTCTTTTGTCATTTGAGTTAGTCTCTTTTTTTTTTAAACAAATGCTTTATTAACTTCTGTTTTACATCATTCATTTCCGCCAGATTTTGAGTTACAATCATTTTCCCCCCATTATTCCCCTACCCAACCTCCCAGAATAGTAGTCCCACAAGATATCACTTCCTCCAATCTGCTCTCTCCCATACCTTCTCCCATACCCCCATCGACTTTTCCATTAGAGGAAGGTGAATCTTTGTGTCCCAATGCCTGCACATCTTATCTCCCTATTACAAGCGAAAGAGTATTACTAATAATATTTATATATATTTGAAACATTTAATGTTACGACCTCAAATTTCAGATCCATTTCCTTCCTCCCTTGTCACCCATTCCCTCTTGGGAGATAAGCAATTCAGTATATGTTGTACATGTCTAGCTATGCAAAACATTATCATAGTAGATATATTGTACAAGGCTGCTTATAATTCCCTCCCACTCATCCCACCCCCCACCTGGTCCATTCCCTACATAATCCTGTCCCTCTTCTATAGTGGGTACTTCCAACCTCCCCTCCCCCCAAGGATGCCCTCCCATCCATCATCCCTCCTCTCATCCCCCTTCCCCCTATCCTGCTGCAGGTTGAGATATCCCATTTAGTATGTATGTCATTTTCTCCCTGAACCAAATTCAATGGGAATGTGGTTTTGTCTTTTTAGCCTTCCTTATTCTCCCCCTCCCTTGCAACCACTTCCCCTTGCTCCTTCTACATGGGATAGTTTACCCTACCCTGTCTCTCCCCATCTCTTCTTGCCACTTTCCTCTCTCACCTCATAATTTCATCCCTTGAGTATTCTCCCTTCCCAACAAATTCAACCTATGCCCTCTTTCCATATAAATGTAACCATATACACACACATTCACATATGTATTCATATGACCACACCCCCTTCTTCCATTATTTTCATAGTGAGAAAGATGTCATCAGTCACAGTTATTGCTTGTCCATATAGGAATGTAAATAGTTCAACTTTGATAAGTTCCTTTTGATTTCTTTTCCCTGATTACCTTCTCAGGCATCTCTTCCTTCTTGTGTCTGGATGTCAAATTTTCTATTCAACTCTGGTTTTTTCCTCAAGAATGCTTGAAAGTCCTCTATTCCAATGAATGACCATATTTTCCCCTGAAACAAAATACTCAGTTTTGCTGGGTAGGTGACCCTTGGGTTCATTCCCAGTTCTTTTGCCCTCTGGAATATCATATTCCATGCCCTTCGATCCCTCAGTGTAGAAGCTGCCAGGTCCTGGGCTATTCTGATTGTGTTTCCACAATATTGAAATTGTTTCTTCCTGGCTGCTTGTAGTATTTTCTCCTTGATCTGGGGATTCTGGAACCTGGCTATAATATTCCTGGGAGTTTTCTTTTGGGATCTTTTTCAGGAGGTGATCGGTGGATTCTTTCAACCTCTATTTTGCCCTCTGGATCTAAAACATCAGGGCAGTTTTCCTTGAGAATTTCTTGAAGGGTGATTTCTAGGTTCTTTCCTTGATCATGGCTTTCAGGTAGTCCAATAATTTTTAAATTGTCTCTCCTGGATCTATTCTCCAGGTCAGTGGTTTTTCCCATGAGATATTTCACATTGCCTTCTAATCTTTCGTTTGTTTGGATCTGCTTAACAGCATCTTGATTTCTCATAAAGTCACTAGCTTCCATTTGCTCCAGTCTAACTCTGAAGGAATGAATCTCCTCTGTGAACTTTTGAGATTCTTTTTCCATCTGGCTAATTCGACTTTTTAAGGCATTCTTCTCCTCATTGACCTTTTGGGCCTCCTTTGCCATTTGAGCTAGTCTATTTTTTAAGGTGTTGTTTTCCTAAGTCAGGCTGTTGACCCTCATTTCATACTTTTCCTGCATCCTTCTCATTTCTCTTTCCAATTTTTCCTCCACTTCTCTTATTTGATTTTTAAAGTTCTTCTTAAGGTCCTCTATGGCCTGCAACCCGTTCATGTTTTCCCCTGGGGCTTTTGGAGCAGGACTTCTGACCTCACAGTCCTTTTCCTGCTCTATGCCCCCAAAATAGGAGTCTAGGGTTGCATTTTTCTGTTTCCTTTGCCTTGGCATGTTGCCATTTAATTGCTTGACTTTTGGGCTTGTTGCCACACTATGGCTTTAAGGCCAGATAGAGGAATTTTCGTCCCGAACGTGTGGGGGGCAACTTCCGTTTCTGGCAAGCTGTAAACCCACCCACAACTTCCACCCTAGATCACAATCCAGATCCAGGGAGGTTAAAGCAAGAGCGATTACCCCCCAAGACTGATCGCTGGATCTCCCCACGATTTGTAGGCTGGGAGCCAGACCTGCCTCTGAAAACTACAAAATGGCGTGTCTCCTCAGAGGCTTCTAGCCCCCAGGGGAGGGAGCTGACGCATTCCCCAAATACAGGCCCCAAAGTCCATAGGACATTAACCTCTTACTTTGTCCTAGGCATGTCTATGTTGATAATTCTGGAATCGCCACAGCTCCTGGTGTTCTGGGGTTCCTCCAGCCGGCTGCTGGCCCTGCCGCCCTGGAGCTAAAACCTCGGCTCACGCGGACCTGGGCTCGGCTCGGCTCCTGTGCTCTGCGCGCTGCTGGCTTCCAGACCGCTGCGCTGGTCCTTCCTGCAGGGCTGCTGGGCTGTCCTCAGCGGGAGGTTAGCTTCTCTGTGTCATTCTGTGGGTGCTGGGGCTCCAGAAGTTGTTCACAGTCCTTTTTTCCATAGTTTGTGGGGAATCTGGGGGCAGAGAGGCTTGGAAGAGCTGTTTCTACTCTGCCATCTTGGCTCCGCCCCTCCGAGTTAGTCTCTTTTTAAGGTTTAATTTTCTTCAGTCAGGTTGTTGACTCTCTTTTCATGATTTTTTTGCATCATTCTCATTTCTCTTCCCAATTTTTCTTCCATGTCTCTTATTTAGTTTTCAAAATAATTCTTAACCTTCTCTATGGCCCATAAACAGTTTATATTTTCCTTCGAAGATTTTGCTACAGGAATTCTGACTTTGTTGTTTTCCTACTGTTCCATGCTTTTTTCCCCCCTTTTTTCCCCAGAAATAGGAATCTAAAGTTGGATTTCTGTGCTTGTTTTGCTTCCTTTGCTTGCTCATGTTCCCACTTAATTACTTGATTTTTGAGCTTTTTGCCACAGTAAAACTCTGCTTCCAGAGAGGAGAGCTTTGCCCCAAATCTCTGGGGTTTTTTTTGCAGCTGCCAGAGCTATTAGTTGGCTGCCCTGTCTGAAGGCTCCACCATCTTTGGCATCTGGTCACACACCCCAGGTCCTCCACCCTATACAGAAATCCAGATTCAAGCAGGTTAAAGCAAGAGCAATTGCCCCTTGGAATGGTTGCTTGGTCTGACTATAATCTGCTGGCCAGCATCTCTGAAGTAGCCACATGGTGGTGGCCACCATGCCTCAGCTGCTTCTCCCTCTAGGGGCAGAGGCCACACCGCACTCTCGATTACCCTGTTCCCAAAGTCCACACTGACCTCTCCCTTTGTCTATGGCACTTATCTATTGATAATTCTGGAAAGTACCACAGCTGCTGGTGATCATCTCTCCCAGAGTCCATCCAGCAGCATCTGGTTGGGGAACTCTGAGGCTAAAACCTCAGCTTACTTACAGTTGGGCTTCCTACCAGGGTGCTGCAATGGACCGTTCCTGTATGACTGCCAGATTTCCTTTAGTCAGAGATTTGTTTCTCTCTGTCACTTTGTGGGTCCTGTAGCCCTAAAATTTGTTTATAGTCATTTTTATAGGTATTTGAGGTGTTTATCAGGGGAGTGCATGGAATTTTCCTGCTTCTATGCTGCCATCTTGGCTCCACCACCAAAAACCAAGTATTTATTATACAGTCTTTCTTGAAATGGGAATTTACTGCTGTATATTTCAAATGCTTTCTTTCCTTCTGCTGTGCACATGACAATGGCATTTTTTTACTATTTTGTATTTAAGTTTATGATACCCTTCTTCTTTCTTTTCTTTTTCCCTATTTAAGTTTTGTTATTTACACTGAAAATAAATTAATAAAAAAGGAAATAGAAAATTTAAATAAAAAAAAAAAACTAAAAAGTTCCTGTTCACATTTTTAGGACCATAATTATATCAGGAGTATTGAGATGATCATTTGAAGATAATAATAGGTAGTTTTTCTTTGGAGTCAGAGCAGTATGTAGAAAGTTATTGGGACTAGATGCTTTTAAGCATAATGGAAAGTGGTAACACCTCACACTGGAGCCTAGTACCATCTTGGTTCACAAGTGACTAATGTAGGTGTCTCACAGGACCACCTATGAGTAGATCCATTCGAACCCAAGTTGATAGGGCAGAGGTGTGGGAATTCAAATAGCCAGAGCTGAGGGAAAGGTTTTGGCCTTCTGCTAAGAATGCTATTCAGGACCTTAGATTTTAGAGACATCTGATTTAAAACATTACCAGAAATTCGAAGTTGGTGAATGTTTAAGAACTTCTAAAAAACTGAAAATTCAAACCAAGACTGATTTGTAAATGGCTATAGGTCTGTAAGCTCGTGCCTGTGAAAAATAGTCAATATAGTATATATGTTGTCATAAAAGGGATGAAGATATCAGACTTACTTTAAAGGAGGTAATTTAGGGAAATATGTAAATCAAGAAGGAAATGATTTCTGTCTGACAGTGTGATTAAAGGGTTCTACCCAGCAAGGTTATTAGTTTTATACCCCTCAGCCAACAGTAACATATGGAAAAGAAAAAAAAAAGCATTGAGGAAAACTGACAAAAGCACCTATTATGGCTCAAAAGATGCCGTTTGCTGGCACCTAAAAATACAGGAAAACTTTGTTTCACTTTGATGACCTAAATCTGATCATGCAGGGAAATATAGTCATTTAAGCATGATAGGAATGATACCAGGGATAATCATAGCTCTGAAAAGTTACACATCAAGTTACACATCAAGTTACACATCAAGTTACACATCACCCCCCTTGTTTTACTCCTCTCTTTATACTGTTAGGAAACATTCTGTTTTCCAGACCTAACGTGCAGCAAGCAAGCTATGCCTTGAACTTGGAATAACAACAATCCTTTGCATTCACAGCTTTGGATGAACTCTCCCACAGCACAATCCCAGAACTGTTTTGTACCTGCCCCAAGTGGTCTCTGAGTTCAGACAAACATCTGCAGGAACCATGTTCTGGTCATGAAGTCCTTCTATGAATCAAACTCATCTCATTGTTGCTTTTACCCTTCAATGTCATGGCTACAGCTCATTGCACAGCCACTGCTATTTGTATCGAGTTTTGGCCTCACTAAAACAGGTCTCCTCCTAAAGGAGGCCCCATATGTCTAGTTTCAGTCCTCCACCAGAGGAAAAATAGTTTTTTTTTTGCTTATAACTACAGTTTGTTCTTCGTTTTTATTTTATTTTTCAGAGTTAACAATGGATTTTGATATCCTATTTGATCTCTTTGGTATTTTCTGAATTAACAGCAATTGTATAACCTCTCTTACTCTTTGATCATTTGTTTTCAGAGTGGACAGGATAATTCTAACTTTATGAAAATTCACATTACCCCAATTCAACTTTATTTTAAGAATTCTGAAGTAAATCCATATTCCAATAAAATAGCTTTGTTAACTTTACTATATAGTACTATGACGTCTCTCCACTCCTCCCTCTGGGCTAGGCACTTCAATTTTCTCTAAATCACCTCCTCACACAAGAAAACAAACAAAACCTCAACAAAAACCTCCAAGTGACAGCAGAACAGATGGAGAGATGACCACTGCCAGATATAGGGCTTGACTTGAGACCTCTTATGCCTATATAAGAAACCTTTACCTTACTCTGCCCATTTGCCCCAGTTTCCATGTTGCATGTATGTTTTCCCCAAGCAATACTCCATACTTGTCCCCCCATACCCACCACTTCCTCACCTGTTTGTGTCTGTGTTCAACCCCAGTGCATTTGATCCCTTCTCTGTTCTTCATTTTGTTCCCTGTCAGGCACCTACAGACTGGCCCTGGATAGCATGTTCCTGTTCCTAGTCTTACTTCTCCTTCATTGGCCCCCATATCCTTGAACCATGTGCCAGCCCCCTCACTCCAGAAGCAGAGGTTCTTCCCTTCTTGCTTTCCTTCCTTCCTTCTTTCCTTCCTTCCTTCCAGTATATCATAAATTTGTTACTTTCAAAACTATTGTGCTTCTCTCTGTTTCTTTGCAAAATTTTTATTGTATTCTGTATATTTAAAATTGTTCATGCTTCTTTCTTCCCTCCTTCTCACCCTCGCTCCTTCCTTCCTTCCTTCCTTCCTTCCTTCCTTCCTTCCTTCCTTCCTTCATCCTTCCTTCTTTCTTTCTTCATTTTCTTGCCCACATCTCTGGACCAATTCTCATCAGGTAAAAATCACTCTAAGTAGAAGTCTCCAAACTATCTATTCTCATTTTCCAAAAGACCTCCCATACCGGCCTTTCATTAAAGGAAGACCAGTTCATTTTTTTTTTTGATTCTATGTTTATTCTGACTTTGTGACAAAGTCTACCCTATTTGGTGGACAGGAATGTAAATTTCTTTGGTAAGAAGTTATTGATATGTGGGATTTGTTTAACGATGTCCTTCAATCCTAATTAGTTTTAAACTAAGTAGATCATGCTATATTACATGGAAAGAGAGTTGGGAGGAGTGAGTAAGGATTGTCTACCCCCTGGCCTATGATAATAATTTGTATTAACCGCATTATCAAATGAGAGTAGGGAAAATAAGTCTTAAGTCTTAAAAAAATGCCTGGTTTTAACTAGTAGAATATTAAGGGATATGCAATGAAGGTCTTCATTTATTATATGAAACCTCATAAAGAAAAGGAACGACGTGATTTCAAAGGCTCTGATGGAGAAGTTAAGAGTTTTTCTTTGCTTAAATGTATATATGCTAATTCCTGTGATAAACTGAAAGACCTGGGAGGACAGAAAGTACCTTTTTTATTTCTTTGCTTTGCACCCTCAACACTTAGCACTGGAATTGGAATACAGTAGAAACTTGATAAATGCTTCTGGATTAATTGATTAGTTAACTGGTTGAAAATCTTAAGTCCCCAAAAAAGATCTACATGACTTGAAAGATATGAGTAGTGATGCTTGTTCACACAAATTTGTTTTAAAAGTGATAATAAATTCAAAAGCTGTTAAGAAATGTGTAGTTAGCATATGAAAGGGATCTGATCTTGTATTGGTGGCATGCTCATCCTTATGACTGGAAGCTTTATATAGTGGGGTATAAGATTCCAAAATTTAACTAAAAGAGATTGGGAATGGAGAATGAAAAAGTGTGTTTTGACTTGGAACATGAGAAAAATCTTGGCAACATATTTTGGCTGCCCTTAACTTGAGCAAACATAGTTAGAATCCTGGTTTGGTTTTCCAGGGGAAAAGTATTAATGTTTAATTGTGACTGTAGGGGGTCTTCCAATTGATGTGAATCTCACTCACTCCCTTACTACCTCCCTCCAGAGTTTGAAGGAACAACAAATGATGAACAGATATTCTTGGCATGTGCCATAAAGTACTAATGATTCTTTTAGAGGAAAGGCAGGGATTTAGCCTTCATTGGTAGGGAAAAGTTTTAGAGAAAGGGACAATTTCTATGACTGGTGAAATTGTGGTTATAAAACATAAAGTAAATAATAATTTACTATTATTCCCCATGTCCTCTCTCTTAAAACACAGTACAGTAGCACAGTCCACTGTGCCATACCTCTGCATGGGAGTATACTTTCCTAAGCTCAGAACTGTTAAAATGTGCTGTTATTCCCCCTCAGAAATTTTAGATGACCTGGGGTCAGTATCTGGACTGTTGGTATGGAAATTGGGGAGGTCAATAACAGATTACTAGGTACATTATACTCCAGTGGAACTGGATAAGAAGACCAAAGAATATAATCACCTGATGATTAGCTCTCAGATGAAGTATCCTTTTTTTTTTTTCATAAACACACACAAGCATGTGCACATAAACACACTCCCTCACAAACATTAATAATAATATGGACACACATATATTCACATGGAAAATAAAGCAGGGAAAAATGTGGAATTTCATTTGTAGAGATAATAAATTAAAATTTCAATATGATTTCTCTCTCCTGACCTCCATTTGAAAATACTGCTTTATAAATGAGGCAAATGCGTAGAAATACATAATTATGCTATCAAAATAAAGATATGAATTAGAGAGATTTTATATTCATTTGCAAGTAATCCCTAATGTTGGCACTGTAGTGCAAATCAATTAGCTCACACACATATAAGCCAGCCTTAAATTGTAATCAGTTTTGAAACTAAATGTTTAATAACCATTTTGAAAGACAGTTAATTATAGAATGCTCATTTTCCAAATAAAATTTATACTATTATGGTGATTTATCTGATTAGCCATGTTTAAACTGCTCTTCCACATCTGAATGTTAAGTACCATCTATTGTGAATAAGGAGGAAAAAAAATCTTTATTTAAAATACTAGTAAACTACCAAATATAGCATGATAGCATGTTATATATCTATATCTATATGTATTTTTCATAAGTTTTTGTGTATATACTTTCATTATTACTAATTTTGTAATTATAAAATCATAATCCTATCAGTGTGACATCACATCAGAATTATTACCAATAAGACATCATAAGTAGTTCAAAATAGTCATTATGCTTGAATCTAAACAACAATAAAACAATCAAATGAATAATTCAATCAATGGTAAAATGTGTTGTCTCCTTCCCTCCAAACAAGGCTATAACATTTCTTTTTTTTCTCATTTATTTTCTGGATTCATGCTCTAATATTACATTTACCATTCCTACTATGCAGAATATCTAAATGTGGTCTATTCTTCAGGGTCTAGCTCAATTATACTTTATCCACAAAGTCTTTCCAGATAAATGCAGCCCACATGGGCTTTAACTCCTCTTGAATAATCAGCTTTATTGTCTGTCCCCTTCATTTAATAATTGTTCTGCATCATTTTGCGAAGTGCATTGTGCTCTTTCCTATTATTCATTCATCATAATGTTATTGAAATTTCCATATTCATATAATGATTAAAATAAGGAGACTTTTTTGGGGAGTGTATAATACAAATCAAAATTATTATTGTATTTTATAATTTAATTCTGCTTTACAATTAAAATATAAACTTTTTGAGGGAAAGGGGCAGGTTTTGTAATTCCTATGTCTCCTATATTGATTTTTCAAATGATTTGTTCCCATTAATCATTTAATTAATATGTTACTTCATTTGATTAGAAAATATTCAAATTGCTCAGCTTTGCTGTTTACTGTGTGGAGGTTCTGACCCTGATTAGAAACTTAATAGTAGGTGTGTGTGTGTGTGTGTGTGTGTGTGTGTGTGAGTGTGTGTGTGTGTGTGTGCATGCACATGTGCACTCATGCACACACAGATATATAATTCTCAAGGCTAAATTTATAGAATCAGTATTTTTTTTTTTTTTTAGCAATTGGGGTTAAGTAACTTACCCAAGGTTACATGGCCAGCTTTTTTGTGTGGGTGTTAAGTATGAGCCTGGGAACCGATCCGGGTCCTCCCAACTCCAGGGCCAGCACTCTTACTCACTGCACCACCTAGCTGCCCTGTATCAGGAATATTTCAAAATATATTATTGACTTCTAAAGTAACAATGATGGTAAGTGAAGCTTTATCTGAAATTATATGACTTTTTATCAGAGAAACCATGTGGAGTGAAAATTTTGTAAATACTTACTAATAATGATTGTAATAATTTTAATTGTTTTGTTACATCAGAGGACTAATTCTGAAAGTAAAGTGAATATGTATATTCTGATCATGAAAATGTTACAAATCTCTACAAATATCATATATACAAGGAATCATCTGAAAGTGGAAGTGAGTAGATTTAGGAAAATTAAAATGAACTTCATAAAAGAGCATACAGAGTACCGTTTTATAAGAAATTGAAAAATAATAAATATTTACAGGGAGAAGCAGTGTTTAGATTAATAAATCAACACTAATTGATATATAAATATTAAGTGCCTACTATGGGCCAGTTACTTTGATAACTGTTTTATGTTCAGTTCGTGGATGACTCATCTATAATGAGGTTGATGTTACTTCATTGGTGCTAAAATCTGGTTTTCCTTCAAAATCTCCTCTCTCACTATAGAGATAATTGTTTTCATTTAGAAAAGTATTTAGTGTATCATATTAATTTGAAAGAGTGATTGTTTACATGTAAGATATTTTAAGCTTCTATTAAACACCAAATTACATTTTGTAGTTTTAAAATCTTTTGCGGGCAGCTAGGTGGTGCAGTGAGTAGAGCATTGGCCCTGGAGTCAGAAGGACCTGAGTTCGGATCCGGCCTCAGACACTTAATGCACATACAAACAAAAACCTAGCTGTATGACCTTGGGCAAGTTACTTAACCCCAATTGCCCTCCAAAAGGCAAAAAAAAAAATCTTTTGCACACTTTTGAAATCTTGAAGGAAAATGTTGGGAATTTTTCTAATAAAGTTTATTAATATCTTATTAATTAAAAAATTCTAAAAATAAATCCTTAAATATTAATCAGGTACATAAATGTGTTATATATATGTATATATATATGTATATATATATATATATGAATAAACCAAATATTTCATTACTAGTGGTGCTCCATTCACTCTTGCAGAAAACAACCCCTCTTGTATTATTAGATGAATTAATGAATTTTTCAAAAATAATTCATTGTCTGGTGGTGGAAACTTTGTCAAGAAGGCTCTCTGCTGTGGGCTAGATTATTTGATGCAAGACATTGAAGTGGTTGTTGTATCCAGACCTGAACACTTTCCACCTTGGTAAGAGTCTCCCAGAGCATGAACTTTCTGCAGGTATTTACTACCAGATCTCTAAGTCACTCCCAGGCAAATTTAGCTAATGGTAGCAGAGCTTTAATCTATGTGAGTTTATATTTACTTTGCAAAAGATATTTACAAATGATAGACATCTTTTTTTTTTCTGAAAAATCAATCACCAAACACATTGTAGATTTTACCTTAAAGAAACTGTCACTAATAATGACAAAATAAGATTTCACATTTCTCAGAATACCTATCTATCTTATGTATCTGTACACACATATATGCATATAGTCATACATATATAAGTACAGATAAATGCTTATGGTACCTTGTGTTTTTATCTTTTTTTTTTCTTTTTCTTTTTTTTTTCCTTTTGGAGGGCAATTGGGGTTAAGTAACTTGCCCAAAGTCACATGGATAGGTTTTTGTTTGTGTGCCTTAAGTGCCTGAGGCCGGATCCAAACGACCTTCTGACTCCAGGGCCGACTCTCTACTCACTGTGCCACCTAGCCGCCCTATCCTTGTGTTATTTCTTTTTCTATCTTGTCTTTGTAAAAGTATATATGAATAATTTTGAAACACAAATATAATTTGACAGGTCGCCTTATGCTAATTGAAGATTTGTTTACAGCAGTCCATTTGTCTCATTCCTCCTTGTCCAATCATCTTGCCCTTAACTTTGTATGTCGCTGTACTTTCTAACCTGAAAAAGCTTCTATTCACTCTGATGGTCAATGCTTCAGAGCACTAGAATATGTGTGTATATATTCACTACAAAAGAAAAACAAAACAAAACAAAACAAAAAAGCCTGATATAAATCAGCAGGTATTCAGAAATGCTATTGGGAAGAGATTATCTTTATTTTAAATTCTTTTTCAAGATCACCATTTCTAATATTAATTTTAAGTGTATAGAGCTTAGAAAGGGTAGAGGAGAAAAATTTAGAAGATAATTAAATATTGGAAAAGTGTATATTCAGGAAAAGTATAATCAACTGAGTTTATCTTTATGGAGACACTAGAAACAAAATGTTTTCCTCTTTACTACATATGTATAAAGTTATGCTGCTGAATGCAACAGCTATTTTTTCTGTTTAAGTAAATTTGTGAGAATAAAGAAGAGATTCATAATGTGGAAGAAAGAATGTAATTTCAAAACACTTCCTACTATCAACCTTAATTCACTTCAGTCCACCAAGTTTTGATTAAGCACCAATTATATGCAAGGTACTATGCCAGGTTCTGGGAATATAAAGAAAAAAAAAACAATGAAAAAGTTCACTTCCCTCAAACAGCTTTCTGTTCTTATATTATTCAACAAAAGTAGTCTGAACCACATTTTTTGGAGCAAGATAACATTTTATTATTAGGCTACCTGACAATAGAATGGGTCAATGGATGCCTCAGTTTAGTCAAAGATCTTTAACAGGGTAACTCCCCTTTTATAAGTTTTGAGGAGTATAGAACAAAGAACAGAACAGGGTGACTGAGGAAATAATATAATTGGTCATAGAGCTGGTCATATCATGGGACTAAGGACAATAAACCATTGGAGATATCAATATAGAGTTCAAGGAGGAAGCACCTCCTTACTATTTTTTTTTTTTTGCCTTTTGGTGGGCATTTGGGGTTAAGTAACTTGCCCAAGGTCACACGGCTAGGTTTTTGTTTGTGTGTGCGTTAAGTGTCTGAGGCCGGATCCGAACTCAGGTCCTTCTGACTCCAGGGCCGACGCTCTACTCACTGTGCCACCTAGCCGCCCTGTCTCCTTACTATTGAAGCAAGTTAGGTATTCTGAATGATGTAGGTAGGCATGGGATGACTGGGTGATGAGGACCTGAAAATAGATGAGGATTATGTGAATGGAGAATGGGGCTGGATACAAAAGACAGTGAGTTGGTAAAATCAATAGTTTATAACAAGAAAATTGACATAATGGGAAAAGGAGAAGGAGAACTCATATATGAGTCTGACAACATGAAGCTGTTAGCACTAAGTACGCAAGGAGAGGTCTTTTTCTCTTAACCCAAGGCTGGCTCCTGAAGTCCATGATTCTTCTTCCATGAGTCCAGATCCCTGGATACACAGGTAGGCAGTTTTCAGCTCCTTGTCTAGCTCTTCATCCAGTTCAGTGTGAAAGCTCATAGTGTCCAGTCCGCCTAAAGTCCTTCACAGTTTCTGTTTCTGGGAAGACAAAGCTTAACAGACCCAAAACAACATTCATGCACAATGTTGGCACCATCATCAATTCACTATCTGCCTATGGTATCAACACAGATGTACAAAGTCTGAGGACTCACCACAAATTGTCAGTATAGTCCCAGGACCTGTGAAACCCTCCTCCAGTGTTTCTGTAAACAAACAACAAGAAAATACTCTTTCAGGGCTTCCAGTAAGGTCCCAGGGCTTCTGTATAAAGTATCACAAAAACCACATTACAGACAAACAGAGTGTCAGGCCTCCACAACTGTTCTCCTTGTCAGTTCTGCTCTGCCCCAGCTATGCTCCTCCTTATATATGGTGGTTCTTCTTCCTGTTCCACCCCTTCCTGTTGTATCAGCAAGTTCCTCCCAACTTCAAACCACAAGGGACACAAAAAAGGTGCTAAATACTTAAGTGAAATAAGGTGTTAAGTATTTCTTTGCTTGCCATTACAGTGAGCAACTAGGTAACACCATATATAGTGCAATGAGCTGAGAATCAGGAACGGTCACCTTCATGAGTACAAATCCCATCACAGATTCTTACTAGCTGTGTAACCCTGGGCAAGTCATTTCACTTTATTTGCCTCAGCCCGTCATCTATAAAATGATCTGGAGAAGGAAATGGCAAATTACTCCAATATCTTTGCATAGAAAACACCAAAATGGAGTCACAAAGAGCTGGAAACAAATGAAACAACTCAACAGCAGAAATCATCAAGGAACATTAGCTTACTAAAATACAGAAATAGATTTATAGTCTCTTTACTTCAGGCATTGCTTCTAATCAATATCTGCATATCCCATGGCACTTTGATCCTTGTCTTCCAAAAGATCGGCCAAAGATGTCCACCCAATGTGGAAGAAGCTTTTCTTCCTTTTTCTGTGGCTAAGTAGTTATTATATTTACAATCAAATTGTCATTTTGCTGCCTCACCTTGTTTCTCCTCGCCCTCTTTCTTACCCTTTCCCTTGCCTTTCATAATGAATTCAGATATCACGTTCATTACATTTCCAGAATGAACAGCATCAGTTCCTTTAACTGATCCTAATATGCGTTGGTTGTCAAGATGCTACTGGATATGGGGAATCTTGTTCATCCTCACACCCAGGGTTATCATGAACTATGATACTGTAAAAATTCTATAAGTTAATGTGTCTTCTCTTTTACCCTCTTAATGGCCTTACCTCATCCTTGGTCCTTTTGAATAAAGATCATATAAACACTGATTTGTTGCTTGGGCAGGACACTTAGAAGATCAGATGCTTATGGGATATCTTTATCTCTTTGGTGAATTATCTTTACCTGATGGTAATTGATTACATTTAAAAAAATAAAATATTATTTTGTTAATCCTTATGCTTTGAGTGGTAGTTGTGGTAGCCCTGTTTGGACAATATGACTCTAGTAGTCTTTCACAAAACTTGTTGTCCTTTCCCACTGCCACCTATTTATCAATAATCTTTCTAAAATGTGATTGGCATAACTAAACACAGTACTGTAGAGTATAGTCTGCCCACTTAGGAAAAAACAGAGTGGGGTTTTTCACCTCCTTGAGTGTGCATACTAAGAGGTTGTTGTCCAGTCTTGTTTGACATTTTGTGACCTTATTTGGAATTTTCTGGGCAAAGATATTGGAGTATTTTTCTATTTCCTTTTCCAGTTCATTTTATAAATTAGGAAAATGAGGCAAACAGTGTTAAGTGACTTGCTGGAGGTAACAGGCCTAATAAGTGCCTAAAGCCAGATTTGAACTCAGGAAGATTAGTCTTCCTGACTTCAGGATCAGCACTCTATCCATTGTGCCACCTCACTGCCCTTTACAGACTAAATCTTTCCCACATTTATCTCCTCAAACTTAACAATCCATTTATGTTTCCTTTCAAGAGTCAGGATAAGATCTAGTTCACATTTTTTTTTCCTTAAATCCCTCCCCCAAAAAGTTTTTATTGTTCTTCCCATAAAGATTACATTATATCTTTCATTTATACTGATGGATACATTGTATCTCTTACTAGACTATATGTTCCTTAAAGATAGATAGCATTTAAATTTTTACCTTCTAAAAACATTAATACCTATCAAAATGATTAATAAACATCAGTTGACATTATTGCAATAATCTGCAATAATATTGCACATTAAGATAACATGATTTTAATTTATTAAAACCTAAAAGATCTTTTTTAATAAAGATTTCTATATAATAAACCAACTTATATTTATGAAGTGCTTTTTTAACTCAATATATTGTTGGGACATCTAGGTTGTCTATCTGTAAATGAGCATATATTAAATAATTATTATGTGATATCCACTGAACTAAAATCTGAGGATCCAAAGAAAGCAAAAAACATCGTTTCTGACATCAGAGAATTCACATTGTAATGGGGGATTAAAGTATATACAATTGATACACACAGTATATGAAAATATATGCATATATATGCAAACAAATTTATAGACCTATATATAATGCACACACATATATACATATACATATATATATACACACATTTGTGTGTATATTACATAATGTCTATTGTGTATATATACCATTTGTGTATAATATATCATGTGCATTATATAGTTTAATTTAAAATACTTAAAACTACACTAAGACATTTAGGAAACTATAAACTTACATAGACATAACCTTCCATCTAGGACGTGTGTGTGTGTGTGTGTGTGTGTGTGCATCTATATGTGTGTGTGTGTGTATATATATATATATATATATATATATATATATACACACACACACATATGAGTGTTGCATTTATACAGTATACATACATATGTTGGAGACAGACAGACAGAGAGACAGGCACTCGGAGGAAAGAAGAGACAAGAACCGAGAAATGGCTTCTGCAGAACATCAGGTTTGAGCTAAGTCTTTAAGAAAGCTAGAGAAAGTGGGGTGCAGAAGTGAAAATGGAGAGGAGACAAAAGGGCTCTGTGGGGGCAGGCCTCCAATTCTAACATAGAGAGGGAGTAAACTTATGGTATTCACATTCCTGAGTCAGAACAGATCACATTATTAAGATTGTGTGAAGAAAATTCAGTTCCTGTCTTACAGGAATGAACTTTCAGTGTCCTTTCTAGCCTAAGGACTCACATTTATCTAGCTATCTATTTATCTAGCTATTTATTTATTTATCCTTTTTTATTTTATACATTCAGATTCCATGTCACTAAATAGGAATTTGCAAATAACTCTTCCAAGCTTAATCAGCCAAAAGAATGAATAATTTGATTATAAATATATTTTTAAAATTGCTACATTACTTATCAAGTTGACAAATGAACATGTTTAAATAGTAGAGGTTATATAGAAGGAATTGAAAAATAGCAGTTAAAAATTGTGAAAAACACCAAGCCATAGGACGCTAGCCTCATTGTTAAATATTGCTCCTTAAGTCTGCCCTAGCACTAAAGTACCACATGAATAATAATCATTCCTTCACAGCTGAATCCCTTTAGGTTCAAATGAGGCTTTGTTTTTCTATTCCCTAGCTATGATTGAAGTTAATCAGCTACAGCAGTGCTTTGTCTACTTAGGAATTATTTTCCTGAAAAAAATAAACTGTAATGCATTTTTAAAAGATATCTCTATGAATTCTATGGCATCATCATAGTAATTAAGACTCATCATATAATAATACATTAAAAATGTGAGATATATAAAGTATGATAACTAAGTAGTATTCTATGAAATTATAACCTCAGAGAATTATGTTACACACACACACACACACACACACACACACACACACACATACACTTATAATTCCAAATTAATTAATGAAGATTACAAGCATGCTTAAAATTTCTTACCATTGTTCTTAACTTTTTATCAATGGTAGAATTCTTTCTAGTGTATTTTAAAATTTGAAGAGTTACTAGTTAATCTCAATCACAGCAGAAGGAAAGAATAATTTTATTGATGTTATTCTGGAAAACCTTTTTTTACTCAATCTGTCCTAAATTATTTTAATAGCTGTAGTGAAGTGGGGTCACATATGATGTCATAAGCATATAGCCAAATCAGTCAGATCATACAACACTTTATCTGATTACATGTGAATGACTATGAATATCTCAAAATAATTTGGTTATGACATCAGAAATGGTTATGAATATTTCTAAGTCAATATAGTACCTATATAACTGAGACAAATTACATAATTATAATATCAGAATGAGATAAAGAGAATTAAAAATTAATTTCCCTTATTACCAAAATTTTACTATCCTAAACTTTTGGTTATACAACCTATGGCCTATTCCCAAAACTCTGACTTTCTGTTTAGAGTGGTATTCAAACTTAGGTAAAATTGTATAAACGGGATTCACAAAAAAAAAAAAAAAAAGAAAAAATGAAAGGGTAGAAATATTGTTAAAATTGAGGAAGAAGCTTTGTAATAGGGATAAATATAAAGCCTTACAGTGAGGTCAAGCACTCAATTTCAAAAGGGAACACAAGATGGACCAGGAAGGCTAGAGAGAAGTTCCTCAGGGTGGGGTAAAACAAAAGTTTTAGTGAACTACAAACTCATTTTGAGTAAGTTATATAATTTGGCAGCCAAGATAAAAAAGTTTAAATTTAGTAAAGTACTTAATGCTTATATTTCATAAAAATGCACAGACTTTGATTAAAGGTACAACGAGTTCATAGTCCTCTGCCGTCATACTATATTTGGAGTTTTTATTCAGTTATTGGAAGAAAAAATATTTTTGAAAGATCAGTGAATTGGAGAACATTAACAAGAATAACCCATAATGGTTAAGGGCCTTTACTTCATAACGTATTAGGATGGGTTGAAGATATGTATTTAATCCGGAGAAGAAAAATTCAGGAAGGATGGGTCATGGTAATAATCTTAAAGTATTTGAGCAGTTGGTAAAGCGTCAGAAATTCAGCTTATTCTGTCTAGAGCCACGCAAACGTTCAGTGGATTTCCTTAGAAGATAATGGACAGCTCCTAGTAGTGATAATCCTTCCCTTCCATTGTCTTGATTTCCTTTCTGCACTTCATTCTGTGTATCTATCTAAAACTTGTTACTCTTCTGTGTAGATTACATGGTTCCCTGAAGGGGGAGTCAGATAAACAGATAAGTTAATTTATATGTAACCCCTTCCTTCTTCTCTTTTTCAATGTTCTATGATCGAACAAATTGAGACTAAGAAAAAATCTAAATGAAATGAACATTTATTTAAACTAGTTAATAACAAATGTTTCATTTCATCACTGAGAAACGCTGTGCCAACTTCGGATCAAAGAAAATACAAACTTTAACTGGGGAATAGATACCTTCTCAAGGAGATAAAAGAGTGAGTTAGAGCTCCCATAGGCCATATCTCAACAATTCCACTGAAATTAGAAATTCACCATGTACAAATACAAGACATTCTGTATTAAGGCTTTTCATATGGAGAAAAGTTCAGATGTGATTGCTTTTAAATTTATGAATTTAACAAACATTGAAAAAGATCATCTCCATATAGAAAATAGAAATAAGATTACATATTGAAATGACTCTCTCTCTCTCTCTCTCTCTCTCCAAATACATACATACATATATACACATACACACATATATGCACATGTATGTATATATACACACATATATACACATTTGTATAGCTTCTATTTTTTAGAGTATATCACAAATTTGTTACTTTCAACACTATTGTGCTTCTTTGCAAAATATTTTATATTGTATTCTGTGTATTTAAAAATATTCATGCTTTTTCTACCCTCCTTCCCACCCTCTCTCCTTCCTTCCTTCTTTTCTTCCTTCTTTCCTTCCAGTATATCATAAATTTGTTACTTTCAAAACTATTGTGCTTCTGTGTTTCTTTGCAAAAATTTTTATATTGTACTATGTATATTTAAAAATGTTCATTCTTCTTTCTTCCCTCCTTCTTACTCTCTCTCCTTCCTTCCTTCTTTCCTTATTTCCTTCCTTCCTTTTCTTTCCTTCATTCCCTTCTTTCTTGATCTTTCTTTCTTTGTCTCTTCTTCTCTTCCATCTCCTCTTTCTCTTTGTTCTCCTCCTCTTCTTTATCCTCCTGTTTTCCTCCTCTCCAATTTAAGCTAAGAAGAAATTGTCCAAAGTCTTTAGTATAAAGCCAGGGATGGGACATGTTTGAGTTACCTATATACATTGACATACCAAATGTCTTCATTCCCTCCAGAGATTCCCTGATGAACTAAAAGTAAAAATATTTTCTTTTGAAGTTATAAACAAAAACAAATCAAAATCAAGTAAAAAAATGAAGAGACAAACACAGAAACCAAAGAGAAAATAAAAGATCTCTCCTCTACCCCACTCTCTGATCTCTTTCCCTCATTCATGAACAGAACGGCAAATAATCAGACTCCACCAATGAAAAGTCTTCTGTAAATGGCCTTGATCCCACAGTATATATACATGTTCATAGCACTTGAGTATACCATAAGAAATTAATCACTATTAAATTAATTCAACTTTGTAGACTACTAACAAGGATTTTTTTTTTTTTTCTGACTAGGGTAAGCCCTGTCAACTAGTCCCCAAAGAAAATCATAGAAATTACACTCTTAGTTGTGGGGCTGTTCCTGGAGTATTAACATGAAGACAATGCTAAGAAGGCAAAAATGGGAGAGAGGAGGAAAGGGGCAGGGTGGGTTGGAGCAGAATTTTACTCCAGTCTTCATCTTGTAGCTTCCTCTTTTATATAATTATTATTGGTAATGATGTTCTAAACAGCATTTGCTTTGCTGGAGAAAAGCTTGCAGTGTTGCCCAAATCATATAAATTCAAAGCATAGGGGGAAAGACCTGATTTCCCCTCCCTATTTGTCACTCCGGTAGTGTGTAGGGATTTAATTATATAATACTGATAGTAGCTCTAGCCAAGAGTGTCACATAGAGGAACTGCATAGTTTCCATTGTATGATATTTTATTTTAAAAAAATCCTGATTTAGATACATTCTTTCTAATAATTCATATTTTGGGATATAATAAAACATTTTCAACATTACCATTTATCAATAATTCTTTTGGAAGCTAAAGGTTATTGCATTCATGTACTCTTTGAGCTACCAGATCACCTCAATATTGTAAACTAGTAAATTTGCCTTTCTACAAAGAATGAATTGTACAAAAGCAAGCATATGCCATAAAAGCTATTGCAGAAGTTAGAACCATAAAGATTTGAACTTTTATAAATATTGTCCTGCATATGTCTGAGCCCATCCCTATATTTATACTTTGTATGTGATAATAATACTGGAAATATTATTTCAACAACCATGAAATAAACTATTCATCCAGTGAATAAACTACATTCATTTTGCACCTGAAATATTGTTTATCTGCTCAGAAATTTTAATGCAGAGAAGTGCAATGATGAAGTTAATGCAGCATTAAGGTGAGCAAATAAGAAGCCAGAAGACATTTATAATATGCTTGTGAAAGAGTTAGCATTAGAGGAGGCTGACTCATAGGAATGGAAAGAGATTTTCTTTGATTTTGTGCTTTCTCTACACCTTAAAGTGACCCCAATTTTGTCTGATTCTAGAAAAGATTTTTGAAGCAAGATTTTTATGGGTTTAGAAGAAGGGAGATCCACTATACCAAAATAAGAACAATATCAATTTTTGATTTGGTAAATGAAAATTAAGGGGAGGCTAGGTGGCTCAGTGAATAAAGCACTGGCCCTGGAGTCAGGAGGACCTGAGTTCAAATCCAGCCTCAGAAACTTGACACAATTATTAGCCATATGACCTTGGGTGAGTCACTTAACCCCGATTGCCCTCCAAAAAGAAAATTAAAAAAAAGAAAATTAAAAACTATTTACTTCCATGAAATAATATGGATTTATTATTTATTGGAGATTCATTGAAAAATATATTATTACCTGACTATTTGAATGGCAATGTGCTTAATACAAAAGGGAAAATGGAAGTAGAAAATGAGGTCCATTCCCTCAACAGTTTTATGAGTTAGTCTATGGAACAAGAGATAATAATATAAACAAAAAGGTTATATTTATACTTACGAATTGGAGATCTGATACATATTTATGTGTAATATCTCATATAGTGGATCTAGGATCAGGTGTCAGATCTCCATCACCCATACTTAGACTAAAAAAAAAAAACAAACAAAATATTTTCCTTATTATTTGATGAATATTTATTTGCAAGATTAAACTATGGTTGGATGCAGTATTTTGTCTACATTCAGGCAAATTCTGATGTATATATTTTCTTGTATATGTAATATTTGTTTTGATATTGATTCCTTGTTTGTTTCTTTGTTTTTATTTCTCGACCTATGATTTCATTTATATAGGTAAAGCTCAATTTCATCTTTCAAATCAGTACTTGTATTACACTTTACAGTTCTAATAAATTTCATTGAGCACCGAAAGTTGCAGTAATTTCCCAATGTCACACAACACTTTGATGTCAAAACCATTTTTCATCTACTCCACAATACTGACTCTCTTAACATATTGTAAAATAGAGCATTTAATATTTCTGAAATGTTTGGATTATGAGAGATCATAACTTTATATCTCTGGTGTTTTTATTTTATTTTTTAGTGTTGGTATTACTGAAGAGTCTTAGGAGAAACTAAAAGTTTTATAGATATATTTTTGAGCTCTCTAAAAATGAAATCATGACTTCCCTTGAAATTTCTAGACATTCTTTCAAATAAGCCCAACACACACACACACACACACACACACAAACACACACATATATATTTATGTGTACTTGCTACACACATATGTTTTCATTGACTTGCACACCCATATGTTAAATAGAAAATGTTGCTGTTTTCCTTGAATTAGCAAAATAACTTGTTCCATTAAATGTAAGAAAACCCATTTTTTATTAGAATGATATTGGCCTAAGAATAACACTCTTTTTCTGAAGCTGCTATAAAGAGATTTACTCTTATGTTTTAGTTAAATACATTTAAATATTTTATGATCATTTTATTTCATGTTAACAATATCTTGAAGTAACCTTTGCAGTTTTCTTTTTCCTCCAAGGATAGCTATCTTCTGCGTTAATGTATGCTTATTTTTCAATGATTCAATTAGTACAGGAAATTATTAATACAATGAATGATCCATCTTATACCCCAGATCATGACCTGCTCTTACCTTCTTATCCTGTGCAATTCTACATACTGAATATTCTAGAGACTTTCTTCTGCTTCTTTTAACAGTTGGCACCTAGCAGCATAACAATTAGGTTGTCCATCATGTGACATTACTAGTGCACCATATTTCTGATCTTGCACATTCTTTCATGATGATTCCTTGAAGCCACCTCTTTCTCTATCATTCTCTTATTTTCCCATGTGTTTTATACTCAAGTAAGCTATAATTGGCATTATGTTATTATAGAATTCAGCATACATATTTTCATTGAACTCTGTCATCTGAAATTGTGACTCTCCTGAAACCAGAAATACTGGCTATATATTATCACTGAGAGAATATTAGGGTTAAACTGATGGATTTATGTATGAGTGAACATTTAAGTATGATTTAAAGCTTTCAAATTTTCTAAACATGATTCAATATTGTCTCCTCTTTCCATTCAATTCCACAGCAAGTTCATTGTCTGTCTCAAGTGCCCATCCAAACACACATTTTCTCTCTCTCTCTCTCTCTCTCTCTCTCTCTCTCTCTCTCTCTCTCTCTCTGTGTGTGTGTGTGTGTGTGTGTGTGTGTGTGTGTCCTCTTAAAGGAATAAACATCATATTCATGATATTAATTTTAGCCAGATCAGTCAAAGTTCACTTAATTTGAAAATCCTAGTCTATAATATGAAGAAGTGGGAGTAATATTAATGAAAATGGAATAGTAAGAGTAGTTAGAGTAAAAAAAATGTAAAGGAAATTCATATAAGAAATTGTAGAATTCCAAAAGCATTGATTGAGTGAAATTTACTTGATCTAAAATAAAGAAAAGTATCCATAAATGACTGAAAAATATCATGGATGTTATATAATTAACATATATAATATATACACACATATTTAATGAAAGAGGTATGTATTTTATATTTGCATACTATAAATATATCTATAAATATACACACAATGGCACCTATATGTGTGTATATATACATATAAGCACACATATATAAAATTGTGAAGACATAAAAAAGTATTGACTTACATATCTATTTTCTTCCCTTTATAAAATCCTCATGGGAAAGATTTTCAAACATGGATTAGAGCATCCTTGAAAAATATAAGAATGGAATGGGGAGCTTTTTCTTAATTATATGCTATTGCAAAATACATCTTTCTTTATATTTGAATGGAAAGTGAAGGAAAAATAATCCCAATACACATATTATTTTAGAAGATTATACTATATTTATTTTAGAAAAAAAATATGTCTTAAAACAGACCTGTATGACTTAGCAGTAGGTATGGTCAAAAATTAAAATAAAAAATCCCTGATGAAGATAAGATTTTAGTACCTCAATTTTCAAGTAAAGGAATAATCAATGATTAAACTATTTGCAAATTATTCATTTTGAAAAAGGAAAAGAGCATGGTAAGGTTCATCCATTAACCAGAACTAGGCAAGTATGCATCATGGAATTGACATACAATACTGATGAATTTCTCTGAGCAACTAAACTTTGATATAATAATAGATAAGCCTTTGTAAATGACAGAATCAAAGGCCTTGGTGTACAGACCTCTGTGTACAGAGGTACACCATTGTGTACAGACCTCTTTTCTGTTCCTGGCATTTCTCCTGAAATTATCAGGCAACGCACACCATATTGACTGTTCCTTGGCTTTTTATGAAGGCACAATAGCTCCCAGGTAATGACCATGTTCCAGGTGAAGGATCAGCCTATGAAGGAGGCTTCTGACAAGAATCTTGCCAGCAATGACAAAGAAAGAGACCTTGCTGTGACTGTCACAGGCAATTTATTTTCTTTACCTTTATAAAGAGAGACAATAAAGGGATCCTTAAAATCCTGTGGGATAACCTCTTCTTGCCATATAACCCAGAAAATTACAGTCAGCTCTTGTATAAGTAACAGAACCCCACCTTGTAAATCTCAGCTGGAACAGAATCATCATCAGGTGCTTTGCCACATGAAAGGAAGTTAATGGCATTCAAAACTTTTTCTTCAGTTGGAACTT